>JAOEHT020050386.1:0-13981 GCA_025448195.2 Parazoanthus atlanticus | reverse complement strand
AGACCTAAAAATATATTTAATTACTAAGCTTCATCGAAATAGCTTTCAAACAACACATGTACAACACAACACAACACAACACAACACCAACTAAATTGAGGCAAAGGATTTTGTAAACAATATACTGTACTAGCGGCTAACTAATATTTGATTCTCTCAACACATATGCAGTACACAAAAATGCTAATCAAATATCGCACTGTTGTTTACGGTTCACGCGTGATTGGGACAGATATGTTTGACAATGATGAACGCTCCTATTGGTTAGCTAGTTTACAGTCCAATTTACCGCCACATTCAAATGTATATTTCAAAAGAAGAGCCTGAAGACCGTCTTCTGACCCCTTCAGTTCAGTAATTTTGTTCAGGTAGTCATAAGACGAGTCCAGTGCTAATATTCACGGTAGAGTTTTAAAATGTACTCAACTGTTAGTGTGGGAAATTAGAAACTCTATATCAACCGAGCGAGAGAGCTTTCAATGATACAACACGTGCACTGGAATTCTCAACTAAGAGTCAAACCAGTAAGGTCGAAACAAATAAAATATTGCAGAAACGGCTGCATTCAGATAAAATGTTTGTAGTAAAAGTTTGTTTGGTCATGTTTCGAGATTATGTTTCTCGAATTTTAATGCCGTCTCCGCGAAAGAAAATGAGATATCAAATAAAATCGTTCATACTGTCTAGCGCAATACAACAATTGAATACAAAATCGTTGTTGCACAAAACTCGAATTTTATTCAAGTAATCATAAGCCAACTACAAATAATCGACTAGCCTTTTGTGACACCCCAATTACTAAACTAAGAGTGTACGAAGTAGGAACTGCAGATGTTTGTTGGTTGTGAAATAAGAGCTAAAAAACAAAACAGTCTTTCCGCAGCTTCGAGCGAAAATATTAGCGGACAAATTGTGCATTTTTGCGCCAGTTACAGAAAAGCGAGATGCAGGAATGAGATAAGCTGTCGTTAACTTGATTATTGTTTGTGATTTAGGGTATTTTCCAATTTGTTATTGTTTTAAACAAATTTTTGAAAAAAATATGTCAGAAAAACATGTGTGTAACTGGAAAGCAGTTAATATTTTAAAACTTTATCCTTATTCAGTTGTGCTGTCTGACTAGTAACTTTATGAGAACCTTCAGCGATGTCCTTGTTGTGATTTTATGGTTTCAGGGGACAAAAGAAGGAAACGTCCACCCAAAACTCAAATTCGAGCTTGTTGTGTCTTTTAAAAGAACGTAATGTTCTCATTTCAGATACACCTGGCCCCAAGAATTCAGCCGCTACTGAAACAAGGAGTGATGAAAGTGAAACACTTCCCTTAGCTGGCGAAGCAAGTAAACAATTTAACTTGTCTAAAAGTCTAGAAATGTAAGTTGACCGATTGGCTTATTTGTTGGTTAAATGTTCAGAAACAGTCAGCACGTAAGTGTGAAAATATTGTATAATTTTATAACTATTTACCTGTTTCAGCTCACGAAGGCCTAATTCTGCTTCTTCTAGACGTAAATGAAAAGTATTAGGAACAAATGAAGTTGATTGTAACCATTTAGTTAGTTATTTTAAAGTGCGTTTGTTTCAGTCATAAAGCAAATCAATCAAAATTGATTGCTTGAAAGAACTTACTGTACATAAGGCACAATAGCAAATTCTCTTCACTCAACACTGATCTTAAGCATAGTAGAAGCTTATAAACTTTTCGAAAAACCTCAAACCATGAAATGTCAGAACTGAGGCTGCAGCAAACCTTCATAAGTAAGAAAACCCTTCAAAGGCAAGCTAAACAAACAAACCTTCGAATCTTTGTCTCTCCACTAGTTTGAAAATATAATTCCATCTTTCCTATCAGGGAGACCAACGAACTAACCAAGGAAGGTGTCCTACTGCTGGAAAAATCAAGCTGCCTAACTACCGTAGCTGAAGCAGACTCGTCGGTAAAAAGCCCTGGTCTGGTAGTTATCCCAGATACAAAGCCTACTGGCAAATATTCTGTAAAATCCTGTGAGACCACCGTAACGAGTTCAAAAGCGGAACCGTGCAGTGACGAAAGTATGGAAAGTATGTCTATACTGAGGCATTTGTCAACGTTTAACACAAGAGAAAATGCATCTCATGAATGCTCTGAAATCATTGATAAGAGTCCACCGCGTCTCCCACTACCAACAGTCTTAACTAATGACACTGAAGAACACGCTCAAACTGATAAGTTTTCCCAGTTGAATGGCAGAGAAAACAAGCTACAAAGTACTGGCCATGCTGTCTGTAATCCAACTGATGTTGGAGAAAAGGAATTAAGACCTTCCTTGAATGTTAAAGTTGATATACCCGAGGAGCGGCTGGCAACGGATAAACAAACCCAACTGACTGTTGAAGAAAGTGTTACACAAGTTTCAAAGAAGACAAACGAATGTGGAGAAACGAAAATCTCAAGTGGTAAAAAGAAGGATCAAAATAGCAATCGCTTTTATTCCGAGTCTGATTTGGTAGTGAAAGCTAAAGTTAAAGATATTTCGGCAGGTACATCAGAACCCCAGGAGCTGCATGTTTCCGCTTCTTTGCAAGTTAACAACGAGGATAACGGCTGCAGTTGTAAGAAAGCTCAAAGTGTAAATGTTTCTACTCCACAACAACAAAGAATAGATTCTAATAATAGCGCGTGTGTACAGTCAGCTTCAGAAACTGCTGTAGTTGAGGAGAATCTCAGAAGCTCAGCTTCACTCTTTGATGAACCATTTGAGAATAGTGAATCTCTGCAGAGTGCCATAACAGAGAGTGAAGGATCTTCCTCACAGAAGGAAGTACCTAGCCTTGATGACGAGATCAAGATATCAGCGACAAATGAAAAGTTTCCTTCCTTAAAAATCAACAAAGCGTCCGAGGAAAGAGGCAAACTGACAGAGCATACTGCATGTGCCATGCACAAAGATCTGTCACAAGGCAACATTGATGATTCTGACTTGTGTGAGAGGGTCAAACGAAGACAACGGAGAAAGACTCAGGTGATGCAACTGAAAAAGGGTCAAATTTGTTCATCACAAAAGTTGTTAAACTTGCCGAAGTTAAAAAAGAAAAAATCGTTAGATAGGATTGTGTCGTCACAAGAAGATGAGTTTTCGAATCCTCAGCAGACGAAAACCCGAAATTTGCTAAAAACGTTGGATAACAGTAGAAGGATAGTTGAAGAAAAATCACAGGACAGTAAAATCAGGTCCGTTCAACAAAACCAAGATTTGAGTGGGGATACTGTTAACAAGGACAGAAATATTTTCCGTGGAAGAGAAACGCCTTTTACGAATGCGAGCAGCAGTTCTTCATCTCAGTCAGTTGAGGAAATTGTTCCTGCCAGTATCCCTTCCCTTGAAGATTCAGCCCCTTCAGCTATTGATCCAATGATTCCACATAATGTTAAAAGCTGTAATCGTGTTGTTACAGCTAGCTGCCTGTCACAGACCACTGAGAATACTTCTGGAGAGACTCTGAATAACCTGGACAAGTTGCCCTGCAGTGATGACATAGTGGTGGAAATTCAGGATTCCATGCTAACTCAGTCTGAAAAGGAACATACGAAGACAGAAACCCCTAAGAACGTTACGTCAAGTGATAATTTCCAACCAGTGGTTAAAAAAACGTTTGATGAAAATGATGATCACTCTCACTGTCAAACTGAACCAAAAAAATCGTCACAAATAATGGGAACCACTAACAGAGTTGAAAAAACAAAACATGTGAGTAACAACGTCTTTTCACCTCAAAACAAAACTCAAGACACAGACGATGGCGATCAAACGTTAGATTCATATACTCTAAGCGATACCCCAGTGCATTGTATTAAAGATGATCCAACTACGCCGTGTTTGTTTGGTGATGAAGATGTTACGTTAACTTCACCAGAGAGAACGTGTAACCAAAGAAATTCCCGAAAGTTCAGCCTCAGAACCAAAAGAAACAAACTGACAAGAAACAGAGATTCGAATTTTTTTAATTATCCTCTAGAGTCTTCGCATAATAATGAAGGTTCATTCCCCACATATCCATCTGGCAGTTCAGCGGAACATAAATCGAATGACAGCTTTGAAGAAAGTAGTGCTTCTCAAAGCATTTCTATGCTTCGGGACCTTGACTATACTGTATTAGAGGAAGAGATTGTATACCCACAGTATCGTAAAAATTCCATGGCTGATAGAAATGTCGAAATTTCTGATAGCAATACAGCTTCTGACGAAGAGCCTGCACCAAAGAGACTAAAACCCAATCTTGAAAACAACAATGAACCTGAGGAGGAAGGTAGCCTTGGACCCGCTAGAGATGAGGATACTGGAGTTAAGAGTGAAACAACTCAAGATATAAAATCGTCCCTTCCAGCTATCGACGTAGTTGAAGGTTTCAAGACCCCAAGAATGGTACACGCACAATCTCAAATTAAATCCCAAAGTACCTCGAGTGATGCAACGGAAGACGATGCTGTTTATCCCAATACAGAAAACAAAGTCGTCAAAGGAAATACCTCTCAAGATCATATAACGAGCGATGACTTCAGAGTGCTAAGACCACTTACCCAGAGTTTGGATGGTGTTGACGGTTCTTGCAGCCAAGATGACATTATACCTCCCACACCCCCTGTCAGACAACACGGTGTCAACAGCTCTCCACAACTTGCCTCACACAAAGTAATTTCTACATCTACTCACAGAGAAACTAGTTATCCTGTTGGGGTCGTAAGAGGAATAAAAAAAGCTGCACTTGCAATGCAAAAACAAACTGATTTGTGTGGTTTGACAAAACGAAGGAAGCATCAAGAGGAAAGCCAAGAGCCCGAACAGAAACGTGCGTGTATCATAAAAGAAAATGCTTGCAAAGGAGTAGATACACTCAGGAACCTACAAAAGTTAAAGACTGACATAGGAACATCCTCTAATGATAAAGAGCATTATCATGCCACTGAAATGAATACTAGACAACAGCACGATAGTATTGAAGCAGAACAGGATGAAGAATGGCAAGACTCGCCCACCGACGAACTACTTTTAGAACCGGCGTTTGTCCAAAATGAGAAAGCAGAAAAGTCTTTTAAAGAAATTCACCAAACAGATAATGACTCGGATCGTGGTAGTGATGGTCAAGAAGTGGGGCAAGATTGTAATGCTGTGTATTACGATATTTCTTCAACAGAGGCTCCTGATGTTGGACAAGATGAATATCTTTGCAACTTGCATTGTAAGTTCAAACCAAAGCTACTTATTAAGCTGTGATTACCTAATTTTGCCAGTGTCAACCTATTGCTTACTTTGCCATCAGTGCACCTTTAAACAACAATAATAATTTTCCACGCTTTTTAACAAATCCTTAACATTAAGCTATACATCTTGTTTGTTATTTTGTTTCTGTCTATTTTAATCATATGGATCATTGTTCTCAAGTTTTTACCCAATAGTATCTTTTGTTCTCAGAGTAGGAAAGTCTTGAAAGGACTAGGAATAGGAGTCCTGAAAGGTAGAAAGTTAAACATCACTAAGCTGAAAATGTCGAATATAGGCAAAACAAAATTTACATAATGCTCAAGATTATTCCAAGGTCTAGTATTTTGTTTTAAAAGACACGTGAAAAACTAGAGGGAGCATCCGAAATTTTAATTTTATTATTTTTAAATATATGTAAGTATATTTTAACGTTTGTACAAGAATTTTGATTTTTATAGTTACCGACATTGGTGTAAAGCTTGCTTTCCTCATTTATAACCATGAGACAACGACTCTCTTACGAGAAAGACGAAAGTAAAAATACATGTTTTTTGTAAACGTACCTGACTTTCTTTGACACAACTAACCTTGTATTCGTTTTATATTACCTCATTAACCTTTCTGTCCGTTTACAGCTCAAACGTCGAGTCAAGAAAGCAGCCAGATTCTATCGGGTATGTTTCAAGGCAATACTAGCCAAGACTGTGTTTTGCTGGACATTCTTGACTGCTGTTCATTGTTAGCTTCAAACAATTTAGTAATTATTGTCTATTAATTGTTTGCTACAGTTTCTGGTCACCTGGATAACACCAGCGCATCTTCATTTCTCTCTGATGCTCCAGTGTCAACGCAGGTAAGCTTTGTTTTTCAGACCATATTCTACAGTATCCCACTCGAGGATTACATAAAAAATATGAATAACAACTGTTGTATTGAAAGTTGTATTGTTCATTGAACTGGAAATATGAAGAAATAACTAAACTAAAATGTGCTCACTTGATATAGTTTTATCTAGCATACTTTTCAAAACCTATATTAGATAATTTGCTTGTAATAAACATTCGTTTGTTCTAGAATACTTGGAACACAATCCTTGTGACAAAACACTCTTATTCCAGAATTAGAACATTCGGAAAATCTAAGTCCAAGTTTTTTCATATTGTTACATTTTAAAAAGTGTATTAAAGTGTTCTTGTAAACAAATGTTACGTTACTACCAGTTAATGTCTTGTTTACGTTACCTAATCTTATTTTTGCAATATGTGATGGTACCAACCGGACCAGCTCCGTGACTGTAATAAATTATAAATTTCCGTCCTTGCAGAAGATGGATAAACTCAAGGAGATGGTTTTGGACAAAGAGCAAGAGATGGAGGCTCTTGAAATGTACATTGCTTCCTGTAACAAGGCTAAACAACGAGTAATGCGTCAGATGGACTCCGAAGAAAGCGAGAGTGAAAAGGAATATGTTGATAGTGAAGACGATGCGTTGAATGAAGGTAACACTATAGTTCTTACTTCTTATCAGCATTTCCTCTTTTTAGCGGTTAGCACTAAATTTCAAAGAGTTAACCGAGCTGTTTGCATTGAATTCACTCTGAAAAGATTTTTATTATTGCAAGTTTCCCACTATCAAATATAGGAGTAGTTTACTCTTTGAACTGAATAAAATAATTTAACAAACTGTAATGGATAGAAGTTCATATATGGGAATTTAGTTTCCCCCCTACTACTATCCTATACCATTCATGCACCCATGTTCACTCGCTGCTTCACTATTTTTTAAAGATTTATTCGCACCCTGCACATGTGTATTGCTTGTAATGATGGCGAAGAGTTATTAAATTAAGTTAAATTAGATTATTGTTAGCGGCGCTTAAAATTTTAGAACATTAGAAGCTCACTTACCATGACTGCTTCTGTCCAAAAGTATTACTTTTTGTGCATTTGTGTTTCTGTATATCAGCAATGAACTGGAGTTTATTCTAGTGTCATTTTTTAGGGGGTCTCTTCAGTCTACCATCACCCACCCCTCCTCCTCCACTATCTCCAAGAAGCATCCCTCCACCCCGTCAGCTGCCATCCCCTCTTCGCGCAGTGTCAGAGTACCTTAACCAGGATGAAGGATTAACTGACGAAGAGGAAGAGAATGACGATCAACGCTCTATTAACGGCCTGGAAGAACGTCAGCCATCGGTGTCAGAGCGAAACGGGACCCAAGACAGTCTTGGAAAGATAAATGCTTTTGATTCGCGCAGCAAGACTTATTTGAAGGAGAACGAAAGGTTTATCCCACGTGAAGATTGCAAAACCACTTGTGTGCTTGATAGCAATCAGTCACAGTGTGAGGATCCTTGTAGCAGCAGTAGAAATGGTGCAGCTGGTAGCAATCGAGCAGCAAATAAGCTTCAGCTTGCTCATGGAGTGAGATCCTCCCTAGAATCTACATCTACCAGTCACAACTGTGACGATGTCGAGATAACAAGGGTAAATCGTACCCTGGGGAAAAAGGGTGTGTCCGTGGAAAAAAGATCCATGTCAGATGACAATGAAGATGTTATTCTCCTTGGTGACGATCCTTTCCCTTCACCAGCCTCACGATCAATGTTAGGTAGAAAAAGACAATTATTTCTTGACCACACTGTCAGGAAATCACCAGTTGTTAACGTTGCATGGGCTGGCAACCTGCTACACCAGGGTCACAGAAGTCAAGACAGTTCAACACCACAATCTGTATCATCCTCAACAAAGGTTAGGTGTACTAAGGATCCTAGTCTGAAAGGAAGGAGAAGTTCTTCTTTCTCTCCTTTAGAGTCTCTGAAAAGCAGGTTCAATACAAGAACGATTAGAAATGGCCTATCCAAGTCAACCGAGAGCAAATTCACAGATGCCGCGATCAGATCTCCTTCCACTGCACTTCCATCATCACCAGAAATAACGGTGCTGAAAAACAGAAATAAAAAGGACCACAACCCAAGTGGAGGTACGGAAGGAGCAGCAAATCATTTGATATCATTTGTGACCACCAGGCTCGGGCGGCAGTATGTGGTGAGATATGGGTTTTCCTGCTTTGTCTTTTCCTCAATACAGTATTTACATTTTAGTCAGTGGAATTAGGTCGACTGTCATGATATGTTTTACACTTGTTCCATAATCCGTCACACTAAAAATCGACGTCAAAACATAATCAAACGCACGAATTGTGGTCTCGCCACACCCCCATCCACACCCTCCTCCCTCCCCCAGTATGACAATTTATAGGTGTTTTCAAGGTTGAACCTGAGAGCTATCAAAGTTTCTTTGTTTGATTGCAAAACTCGTTTCATTTCTGGCTGGCATTAGGATATTCAGAACGACTGCGAGGTGAGCTAGTTCAGTCACACCAGATTCCTATTTTCATTTCAAGTTGACAGTATGTTTTTGTGCTTCTTTCAGAATCATACAAGAGCTTTAGCGGACGAATGTGGAGGAAAGCTTACGAGCGAGTTTATCACCCAAACTAGCCACGTCATTATGAATACAGGTGCTGTCATAACGTTAGTTTTTATCAGAAATAAGAACAAGTGTAAAAGAACTCAACTTCTCCGAATTAGCGACGTTTATTAAATGGCTAAATATGAAAATACAAACCATTAGGATAATTTACTCACTTTCACTGTCTTTCAGATGATGGGATGTATGTAAGCAGAAATCACTACACCATGAAATATCTGTTTGGCCTGGCTTTAGGAAAATGGATTGTCAGTCACCAGTGTAAGTTTGCACATGCTTTATTCAGTGTTAAACAAAGTACAGTAAAACAAAACAAAACAATTTTTCGTAACTGTAACCAGAGCTGTATCAATTCTTTCAAAAGTAGCCTTCCACTATATTGTTTTAACCCCCCTTTACTTTTACCCACTGAAAGCCTGGCACTGAAAGTAGAATACAAGTAATGAATCCAAAGAGCTTTTTATTTACTTGATATTTAAGTTATGGACATTAAAAAGAAAATGTCTTCTGCTAATGGTTTTATTCCTAAACATTTTGAAAAAAAATACGAGCTGATACAATAAACGAACTATAGTTAAATCTCAAATTCATTAACAAGTAAGTGCTTTCAAGGAAGCATTTTATATTTGTTGAAGGCAAGGTCACGTGGAACGAATTATGTTGTTTCTTGATCCAGTCTCGAGTGCAAGTCAACCACAAGTAACTGGTCAAGCATTAAAGACACTTTTCTTACCCCTTGGCCCAAAGTGGCAAGTGGCGATATCGCAGTCAGTTTGGTTTCTTTCTTGAAAATCAGCTGCAAAAATAAGATTTCCATCAGCGTGGAATCTTTGTATCGCTTCATAGAAAATTAAAAGGGGAGAAAACGAAGCGACACACGTATTCATTGCAAAATTCCCGCCAAAACGTATCTTTTCAAGGAGTGCGGTCTCCCAAGCGCGAGAAACTGGTGCGTGCGTGCGTTCACGCATGAATGAAGTTTCTCAAGTCAAGAGATTTTTGTTTCAAAAACACATTTTTTGGTCAGGGATGATAAATATGTAACATGAGACCTACGGTCTCGCCAAAATACAAACCATGGCTCGACCAAACTCGCCCTGATATTTTCCCGACTCGCGCAAAAACCTGCACGATTACATATTATAATAATTAAGCACATGGGCTTATATTTCGAAAGCACTTTTTTGGGCGTATTTTCGAATTGGACTTATCAAAATGGACTGGGCTTATAACTGCCTGGCATTTTGTGAAAATGAGAATCGTGCCTCCGTCGTCCGACCTTTTCCTCTCGATCAATGCGACTTGGTTAAACTTGCGTTAGGGTGGGATCTGAGTTGAGAATGGGCGCGTGTTGACTTGTCAAATAACAACTAAAATTCGCAGAACATTACAATAACAAGTTTTACTGTAACATGAACAGAACATGTCATCACTGTTTTAGTTTCTGATTAACTTGCATAATTTATTACTTTCCAAGAGCGGGCGAGACCGAACTTTCACAAATTGCAGTAAACCGGATGTTTGGTCTCGTTCGCTTCATTGATATATGTCATTTGAATCAGAAACGGATATCAAGTTAGAGGGGAGAGAATTCAAGTTATTTCAAATTATTTCAACGAACCTTTATCAGAGCTCCCCGTTTTCATGACTGTAAAGGGTATCTTCACCCTTTGGTTGCCATTTAGGAAGGTTTTTTCACCCCATTTTCATGGTTTTAGAAGTTTGCCTAGGCTGTAGACCTGTCAGTTTTATTTCAGTGTAATGTACACGTACATGTTGATGATGATCATGATATATTTAAAGCAGTTTGCTGTCTTTCTGTCTTGCTGTCAGTCTTTACTCCTCGCCCAAAGGAAAAATGACAAACACTCGTTGAAATGAAGTACAATACAAAACTGTACCTGCGTACTTTAAATTTATTCATTACCCTTCCTCTATTATATTTCAAAATCGTAAGCGGTAAAAACAAAACAGGAAGTAGATTGCTTAACTGACAGGGATAATTTCATTGTTATAAATGTTGCAGTTAATTTGAGACACGCAGAAAAGAGTTTATGGGAATATTTACGTGCTTATATAAAGAATTTTCGAGGAATATCTCGCGATCAAGTTGTATTTGAAGGGAGTATTTTCCAGCTCTTGTGCGACGTGAAATATGCATAAAATGTGCATAATGGAACGTCCTGGTTAGTCGGTTAGTAGCTCCCGCAAACGACCACAGAAGTGATTAGTTTTATGTTTGACGTGATATTCGCTAGAAGGTAATATATAAAGAGGTTTTGTAGGCTATGAGTTGAAAATGTTTAGAACCAAACGGTTTTGACTTAAAAGTCATCTTCAGAATTTTACATTCTTCAATGGGCCTCATTTGATTAGGAAACTAAGAATAAATTGCGCACACAACAGTACAACTTAGAGATTGGTTCGTTATACGACATATCTCCATTCGGGGTTCTGTTCATGTATGGTATAAGGAATAATCGATGATGGTATCTATGTTAACAGCAATCGCTTTATTTTACAGGGATAATGGCGTGTTTAGAAGCCAGGAAGCTTGTATCTGAGGTATTTATGTTTATATTTATGCACTGATAATAAATGATTTGAGAAAAAGAACTGTGTGAACTGTGTGAAAACATAAATTTCATATAATAATGTGATTTACTTCTGTGGTGAGCTTCATTCAGTCGACTTAAATTACAAAGATTAAGTCTCATATTGACTTTTATCCTTCAACGTTTGTTGCTACGCAAAGGTTAGAGATAATTAAAGTTATTTTTTAATACAGGAGCGATTTGAAGTTAAAGGAGATGCTGAACTTGGGCACACAGATGTTCCTCGCATGGCTAGGGCAGCAAGAGAAAAAGGGGTATGGCATTTATCTCTTCTATTTCCTTTCTTTCTCTCCCTCATTAATTCTAATCTTTTTCCTTCACTTCCGAGTTCTCTTCTCCTATCTTGTCTTAAGTGCGCCAAATTTTGTTTCTCAGTAACTTTTTCCTTCCACTATCTAAGACGCCTTTATTTTGGCCAACACAGGAACCACAGTTGTTCAATGGTTATGACGTTGTTTGCTTGGGTGCTTTTCGAAACTCCATTAGCAAAGGTATGTATTGCGTGGAAGAATTCAATTGTACTGAGGAAACGAAAACCCTGTCCTTTTAGAGGAGGACTTTTTATTGATCGTGACTGGTAAATACAACGAGATATACGTTTTTATACGATTGGTTTTGCGTTGCATTTGGTTTTAAAACCTGGAGAGTTCTGGGGATCGAACAGTCAGTTACAATATAGTCATTACATTCACGAAGGTATTTTGACCTATAAAACTTAAGAAAATTTTGTTTGTGTTGAGTATACCAACCAATCACAAACACGAGCCATCGCAATGTCACCATCATCCAATGGAAAGGACATTGGGAATTTAGTTTCTCATTTGACTAGTTTAATTCCAACACGCGACCCTCTATCTAGTTTGCTGTAAATTTGAAAGATATATTATTATTAAGCCATTCAGTATCTCTTAACCGCAGTGTCGTGCTATTTGCATCCATTTTCGACCTTATGTTTCATATAGATTTGATTTTCACAAAATGACAGAAAAAATATGCAAAGAACAATACGCCGCTTTTTAAAAACATAAATGTGTCCGTGCTTTTTAGAGAGCTTGGAGAGTTGAGGGTGTTTTGAGGTTTTTCTTACTAAAATCGTTGTAAACTGACGTTAAAACTAATTTTATAAAATTTCTTGCGAAAACATTTTTTGTAACCGAAACTTAGACCAAGGGCTTGTTCGCACTATACTAGACTTTTCTATTTTCATGTTGTTAAAATTAAAAAAACAGCATGTGAGTGCATGAGGACAAAACATACTGATAAAGGTATTAGGTAGAATCAACCCAAATCTTGGTCATAGTCCAAACAGGCACTAAGTGTTGTGCCGGCTTCGTCTTTCTCCAACCTCGTTCCCAGGCTCTTTCCTCTCTCGGGAGAGGGAAGAGCCTGGGAACGAGGTTGGTCTTTCTCATGACAGACGACTGATCATCATAGTATTTCTCCTTTCAGTTCAATTAAAGCAGTTACTGACGTACTGTGGAGCTAAAGTGGATCACGACGCTTCTCTGGTCTCGAAAAGCTTTCTAAAGGTCAGTATTTGTAATTCCCAGTGCTTCCTTCAAAGTCAATGGCAACGATTTTAACCGTTAACGTCACCATTCGCCCGATGTAGTAGGGTCAGTCGTCTTGGGCTGCGACGCAGTTGGAGGCTGTTATCACCGTTCAATCGGCTTTCTAACAAGCCAACGTACTTGCATAAGTGGCAATTGGTTGCAAGTTGAGAGAAATGAAGGACCCTTGTGGAAGCTCCATGTGCCACTGGGCATGTAGGGTCATGATCTGAGTGAGTGAGTGGAGTGAGAAGTGATGTTGCATTAACTTTATCCCATTACAGTTTTGAGAGCAAGAATGTACTTTACGGCAGTTTGAACAAACTCTAGAAATTCAACCCGCTTCTTTGACTAACCCGTCAATAAGGGTATTTTTGTATGATTGTATTGCACAGGGCCGGAACCTGGTCTTAATCGTGGACAAAGAAGATCGTGCTGCACTAGATGACTGCCAAGGTACATGAACTTATATGGTAAAGAAGTTGTCAGTTTACATTAAACTTAGCGTCATTTCCTTTACAATGTAAAAATGAGAACACATTTTCTGTTCTCTTGTTTTCGACTTGCAAACATCGAGTCTTTTTTTCACTTTCTCTGTGGTGCTCTATCTGATTACATCAAAGAAGAAATGACCTCTTCTACAGCTTTGTAGTGTTCGCTTCCCTGTATTCATTTTGAGAGATTTTATGAACGCATCAACGGAATATGAAAATCCTACAAATGTAGAAAAGTATTTGGAGTTTGGCGTTACCTTGTTAGTTCGGATAATTCAGTCGCTTTACAAAAAAAAAAGAAAAAGAGGTTCGAGTATCAACATTAAGTTTAATTTATTTTAAAACACTTGTCGAGCCGTTTTAATGATCTTCTCAGTGCAAATTAATCGAAAATAATGATGTTCTCCTCTGTATCTTGTGCAGCTGCCGTCCACAGACCAGAAGCCAAAGTTGTTTCATTGGAGTGGGTAACCGACAGTGTGGCCAACTATGAGTAAGTTATACCCACCTTGGATCTTATTGATATTTAGTTCGTGTCTTCACACAAGAGGACGTGTTCTACGAACAGATGAAAGGAAAATTAGGGACGTA
>JAOEHT020050278.1:0-13984 GCA_025448195.2 Parazoanthus atlanticus | reverse complement strand
AATTTTCGGAAAATCTTCGGAATCTTCGGAAGTGTTCGGAAATCATCGGAAAATTTTCGGACGTGATCGGAACTGTTTGGAAACGTTCGCAAGAGTTGAAAAGTATCGGAGCTGAGTTGAGAAGACTTCAAAATTAAAGGACGCCAGCATAACTGTTGCGCGCAAGTAATGACGGGAAGGTCGAGTTGCATACCGCAGAATATGCAACGGCAATCCTGGCCTCTGATTGGCTGTATTTTTCAAGGCTTGGCATAAAACTTGATATGTAATTATAAGTTGTATGCATTCATAAAAATAAGGCTTTCACAAGGCAGTATCGAAATAGAATGCCCGAATGGCCATGGCTAATATAAGTTTAGTTCTCAATAATTAGCAAAAGTTAATTGAAAAGTTTTCTTCACTAACAGCAATGATATTTACCTGTACGCTGATGAATCTTTAGATTGATAACTTGTCAGCCTTGTGACGTAGACTGCGTTACGTTGTTTTAAAAAAAGTTCTTTGCCCTTTCATTATCTTCATTCTGTATTGGCACCCCGACTGCGCTTATGTAAATAGCAAAATAATCATTCTGCTTGCTTTTAGAATTGGATTTTTATTGCGTTGGTTCCCTTTAGTTAAGTGTTTGAATTCAAGCAAGCGCTCGCTGAACAGTTTGCGAGTGAAAAATTAAGAGAACGTGTTCGAAGAAATGCATTTGACGCGCTTCCTCTCTTTGTAGAAACTTATCCATCAACAAAGTGCACTATTAATGTTAACGTTTTAGAATAATATGAAATTATGTCCTCTTTTGTTCAGCATTTCTTTAAGGATTTGCCAGAAGTCTCCTGCACGCGAGGAATATTGAATATTTGGCAGATGAAGAGGTGCCTAGCTAAGTTACTGAATACTGTTTAGCCGCTACCGTTAATGAAATATCGAGCATTTTTACATACGAAAGCGAATATATTTAATATTACTGTGTAAATCGTTTTTCCTAATACATCAGTGTTTAAAATGGCAAGCTTAATGGTGCTTTTCAATAAGCTACTATCGTGGCTGTATGTTTTTCCTCGGTTTTCCTTTTAGTTTTTGAAAAGATAAAACCCAAAAGTAAAATCGAAAGTCAAAAATATCCCGTGTGCCATTAAAGTGTTATGAATCGAGTGGTTTAAACACGAAAAAAATGAACGGGTGGCAAGTATGAGATAGAAAGTTGTCATTAAATATGATGCAACATTGACGTTATTATGTCTGTTCGTATTAAATAAGATCTGCTTTTAAAGCAGCTGCCGTTGAAATTCTTATCAAGCCTTCGGGTTCAGGAGACTTTTTGACCTTGAATATATTTTTATTATCGTCGAATTTTCTCTTGTCTTATTATTGTTCGTGCCGAAAAATCTCTCTCAATGCTCGTATTGTTGAGCTTAAGGGTTGGCAGGTAGAGTGTAAGAGTCAAGAAAATACATTTTGTCATTACTATGGCAACTGGTCGCTTTGAGAGGCTCCAAATCGAGGGCATTCATTGTTCAAGTGTATAACAGTCCTCTGAATATATTTTAATTCCCTTCGGCGGCGAAAATTAAATTCGACTCGCTTTCCATCGGCAGAAGTACTTTCGCAATTTGGTTGATTTCTGAGAATGAACAACAACATGAAAGAAATAGACAAATCTGATGGTGAGCTTGAAATTGAAGGAAAATAAACCTGCGAGAAACAAGTGAGCGGACCTTGAACATTTCAAGGTAAGAATTGAAATTTAACTCTGTCCCAAACTTTACCGCAAGCACTCGAAACATTATTCTAAATTACTGATGCGGTTGTCACAGTAAAGCGACTGTGAGAGTAGTTCTTAATAGTCATTTTGACTGTTCCAAGAATTCAAGATGAAACTGCTCGACGGTATGAAGTTCCCGGTTTATTCAAATAAAATGGCTTCAGTGCATCGCAAGACCGAATATATTTTGCTCCGAGTGGTCCAAATAGCGGATAGAGCTTGTGTCTAAAAAACAAAACAAATTGGATTTCAATACCATTTCGTTCAAACTGAACACATGTCAGATTAATTTGTTTCTAATATTTGAATGGAAAGCAGTCATTGCCGGGTGTTTCAAACTGGCCGGTTTTAGTAATCGGCTGATAAATGGCAATGAAATCTCCCTCAAATTCAGCTTTAGAAAGCGAGATGAAATTAATTCTCGCAAAAATAGCTGTGTTGGAGATCTTCTAACGTCATCTGTGCACACTCCAAAACCTTCAAGGAAAGAAAATAGAGAAATTTGCCTTATGAAGTTTTTTGTATGAGCGACAAATAACAGCAGCTTTTTTACTTTTGCGTGAATATTTAAAAACTGGCGACCATCAGCTGTGAATTCAGAAAACGAAAACTATTGCTACTGCTTTTCGTAAAAAATACGAGAAATCTTAACTGAATATTGTTTGACCCAGAGATGCTGTCTTTTAATTCCTTTCCAAAAAAGTGGAACGATAGCAATTATTAATTTTAGGCATTCAGTACATAAGAGAAAGATTTTCACTCTCGAATACAGAATGTTTACAGAATGCAAATTCAACAATGAATTGAAGCAAAATTTGAATTTTATATCTGTCGGCTCAAATTGAAATTCACTTTGAGTGTCGTGGGTTAAATTTATTATAACAAACCATGTATATTATAGTCTTTTCTTGACTGGTATAGTAGAACAACTTCATTGATCTCGCCTGACTAGATCTAAAGTTGTTAGTTTCTGTTATCAATAAAACTGTAGGCAGGTTGCCGGCCATTAATATTTTATATGTATTACTTGCCGACGGAGAAGAATTGGCAGGTTTTGTCAGTCATAAGAGCCGAGAAAATAGGAAATGTTTGCTGATATATTTACACAGGGATCACTCGGAATCAAATTTGATAAGAATTAAATTTCTGTTACCTGGGTAACAGCACACCGCCCAGAACATTTAGAGGGGCAAAAAGTGGACTGGCTATATTGCTAAAAAGAACCAGCGCGCATTTCGATTCCGGGGTTTTCTTCTTCTTGAGCAAGGAAAAACTTCGTTTTATGGGAAGGTATTATCTCAATACTCTTGTTCAGAACCGTTTAGCTCTCGATGTTCATAATTAGTATGATGCAAAGAAGAAAACATCTGTACGCTTTATTGCATTGCATATTTTACTTGCTTTTCGTTTTAGTCTCAAATATTTTAAAATTTGAAACTTCCGACAGTCAATTTTTTGGACGTTTGCACCTGTATGACGTAAAGTTTTCAATGTGAGCCACCAGCCGAATAAGACTGCTTGATATATCCATATGGTTCTCCACGCAGTAGCACATTTCTTTTGTCTCAAATACTACACAACCAATTCGCACCACCAAAAGCTGAGACACTGGCTATCGCCCTATACTAATTATCTACAAGTCCAACACAATTCAGTCTAGTAGCTTAAGTGAAATCCTGGCACAACCTAATTACTACCAATCTAAATCCGTGAAATGAACTTTTCATTTGCATCTCTAATTTCTTGACTATATAAAAATAGCTTTTAAAATATAACACCTGGACCAAGAAGTCAATGAAATTTATACAAAACATCCCCCCTACATTTTTTGTCGCCTCTTGTACATTTTGCGTCAAGCAATTGACACAAAAATTAGAAAATTGCTTATAAATTTGCATTGCTACGGTCGTGATAAATTTCCGATATTTAGATCTGCACATTTTTTTTGTTAATTTAATTTAACTTTACTGGATAATACTCTATTTAAGATTGATAGGCTTGAGTTTTGAAATTAAAATTTGAATGACTTGCAAACCGTGTTGTCAAAATATAATAAATTGTATATCATGAAGACTTGCCGAATTGGCTTGAAAATTGTCTAACAGAAACGAAATCTTTGCTTTACCATCCAACCCCCCAAAACGGCATTCTTCGTTTGTCGGACTTGATATAGTGGAATAATAGCAACTTTAGGTCGACAAACTGGAACTGTAAAACATCTACAAACTAAAAACTCATATTTGATATTTTGTATTTTGAGGCAAATCATAGTGACATGTTTGTATTTTTTGTTTGAATAATAAAGAAGTTTGGCCATCGACTTTAACAGATTCGGCGGAAACTTTTAATATAACTGTGTATGTTTGTCTTCTTTTGATGTTTCATATTTTTTAAAGAAAAAATTTAGTCAGTAGAAGAAAACCTGATTAGGAAAAAGTCACTGTCATATACTTAAAATGTTCACTTTGCACCAGCAAGCTGCGATAAAATATTGTAATCACCTGTAATCATAGAATTGTGTCGAAGTTTTATCTATTTCTAGACAGCTGCCACAATTCATTACTGCGAGTTTTTGTAATGACTCGACCTTTTGCCGATATATGTCTTAAGCGCAGCTCACACTAGTGACGGAAGAGCAGATCGGCAGACGCAAGAAAAGGGAGATTTTCATTTCTCTTGCACAGGCCTTGCGTTTGCGTTTGCTCAAGGGCGGCTAAGTGCCCGTATTTTCATATACCTATATGTATGTTTAAATTTCTGGTTTTTCGTGCGATAGTCCCGACAAGGTTTGTTCTCAATATTTGGCTTTCGTGATGGTTCCAATAGTTATCTTTATTAATGACTTTACCTGTCAATAACTCCCACGAGGTCTTTCCATCAAAGTTGGCTTTGACGTGAAACGAAATGGAACGAGTAAAACAATAGAAGTGGTTTGACGGTCAGTCAATAAATAGTTGGTTATTCCAATAATTTTAGCAACCAAAATAAGATAAAACGAAAGAAAAAGAAAAGGAAAAAAATAGGTCAATGGAAATTGGAATGTGTTCTAGGTGAGCTTGGGACCTGAAATTTGATAATATTTTTTCGATTGACGTTTCTTCTTATGATTTGGCTTTTAAGGAATTCGGTTTTCGGAATTGACGAAAAGGGTGGACTTTTTTTATGGTGTGTGAATAAAATATATGAGCCGTGAAAACTGTTAGTACTAATAGCCTGCACTTGCGCATGCGTCTCTGGTGTAAACAAGCCTTTTGCTGTTTTCTCTTTTTTTTGTTTTATGTCTCACCCAGTCGCTCTTTATAACGATTTATCTGTGCGCTGTTGGACCAAAATACTGGGTGATTTGAATCTGCAATAAAACTTGATCCAACATCGTTCAACCCTATCCGGCATCACCCAGCTTTATGGATCTAGCATGTTGAGTCCACAACAATGTTGGATGATATGTTGGCCCAAAATGTCGGATGATTGTTGGATGAAAAGTTTGAATTTGCAATGACACTTGATGCAACATCGCTCAACCTCTTTCGGCAACATCCAGCCTCATGGGTCTAGCATGTTGAGTCTACAACAACGTTGGATGGTGAGTTAGACCAACATGTTGGATCCCAAACTCTCGGTTTATTTGAAAATTTGAAGAATTAAACTGTCCTTTAAACATCAGTAAGCTATATAGTAGAAAATATACACCTATAAACTGATAGCCAAACTAACAGTAAGCTAATACAACTTTGGTGTTCGCGGTATCTACAAAGATACGAGAAATCCATTTTTCTCGAAATTTGTAACAAACTAGCTATATCTTAATTGTGTTTTACAATATATTTAAAATCAAATTGTCTATCACATTTTGTACAAGAGCGGACATTGAGCAATTCTTGTGATCAGTCAAGAACACTGTAGGATGAAAACTAAAGTTTACAAAGCCTATTGTGTGTGCGAGGTTAGCGCATCTGGTAAGATCTCTGACTGCCAACCATGCAGGAGGTCCCGGGTTCAATCACCGGTCTGGTCAAGGGTTGACCTTTGGGCGAATTTCTTTCTCCACACCGTCCGTGGACAGGGACGTTAAGCCGTTGTTCTAGTCTCTCGACGTTCTATCGGGGGACTTAAAAGAACTCACGTACTTCTCGAAAACAGTAGGGTAATCCCGGTGTTGTGGCTTGCTCAATACTGTAATGGCAGCCGATGGTGCCGGATGTATGATTGTAAAGCGCTTTGAGACGTTACAGTGATAAAGCACTATAGAAGCACCACAATTTTATTTATTTATTGGAAACATTTGATAACCCTTTCCTACCTAGCCGTTGCTAAGACATAACCCCTATTAAACATGCCGAAACTACACCCCGTAAATGTGCCCACCTATTATACCCTAATATGTGAGAGCCTCCTTATCATAGTGCAAACAATTTAAGGGAATGAAACCCATGAAAGTGCTGCAATCTTCTTGTAAGTTTTCAAACGTGTGTAAGTAAAAATCTGCGACAAAAATGGCCAGTGTATCATGAGCTGTGGAGCCAGATAGATTTGGCTCCAACAAATCAACATTCTCCTGACAAAAAAATCGGCTTGTGTGTGATGGGCTTAATGAACGTTCAAAGAAGCTGAACAAATAATGAACACTTTCCGGGGAAAGAATTAGAAATAATAGGCCCTTCGCACCCACGCGGTCCCAGCGTGGGTGCGAAACAGCTTTTTTAGACAAATTAAATATGAAGTAAGACTTTACAGTTTTTCCTGGCAACCGCAGCTCCAACATGTAAAACATAAGAAATTTTTTTAAAGTTGTGCTTTTTTAGAGGATAAAATATATTCTGTTTTTGATCTGACGCTGGGACGCATGCGGTCCAGTACAATGAGACTTGTGTTGCAAAGGGCCTGGTGCTACTATGACCCTAAACGTGTGACAAAACACAAATGATTTACCATAGAACAGCTGAAAGAGATTAAGGAAATTACACTTTTACTGCTGATCAAAATATTAGCACTGCCAAAGTAAAAAACGCTCTATCTCAAAAGCGCCTACGTCGGATTTTTCTGACATTTGAAATACTTATCTTATACTTGTCTCATGATATTATCAAGAAGACTGGCCTTGTCCCCAGGCAACCGCTCGGTTACTTCGTTGTTGCGCGGTTACTAAGGCTGTAAATGGCCCACAAGCTCTTCACCAACGTGTCTGTCCGCTATTATGAAAGACTTAGAGACCAGCGTTCTACTATACTGTAACGAAACTAGGGAAGTCTTCCATATTTCCGTGCATGCGCAGAGGCAAAAACATCGAGTCTTTTTTTTTAAATTTATTTTTTCTCCAACTTTTTCCTTCTTGCCCGCTCACCTTTACTCGCTCTCTCCCTTTCTTCTCTTGCACCTCTCGTCTTTGTCAGTTGTTACTGTTGATGCAAATGATTGTGATCTAGCTTTTCAAACTGGAAAATTTACCAGGACAAAAAGTTGCTTTGTCAGAAATATTTTCAACTTATTTGACGTTTTCTGGACTCCGGTGAGGTATCGCTATAAAGGTCTGCACGTATCACACCACTTGCCGAGGTAACCGGTTTTTTGACGTCAAAGTTGATGATGTCAAAAGCGGACCTTTGTCTGCACTTCTAATTGTTGACTGAGGTCGACGTTGGCGATTAAAATGTTAAAACAACAAATTATATTTATATAACGCAGAAACGTGCTAATGCAAAGGACATAGAGTTTAGTTATTGGAAAAGAAACAAAAGTAAAATATGTTATATGAGGTTTTCTATTTCACTTGAACAAAGGATGCTCAGATGTTTCAGTGTTAAATTAAACTGAATAATTATAACAATTCAGTCCGGTGAGAAAACTCAGGATATTTACGCTAAGCTGATGATAGAATATTTATAACTAGAATTTAGCTTCCCGAATCCTAATATTGCCCATTCATCAAATTATTCCCATAAATATTATTTTAGTTATTTAAAATAAATTTAATTTTTAGTTGTCTTTTTGTTAACAGTGGTAATAACAATTATTTATATTACGTATAGAAGCTCGAAGTTTACTTTATTTCTTATTGATTGTTCCAACTTACTGTCAGCATTGTCAATGAGATACCAGTCAGTAAACTTGGCATCCAATCAACGCTTTTAGCGATTACAGTTCCGGAGATGTGGGTTTCCACCAATTAGATTTACTTTACGAAGTAACATTGTTTCTTGCTATCTCAGTTGATGTTTGAAGTGTTTTTGCTTACAAAATCGGAGCCACAATACAAAGCGGACGGTTTAAATTAAGTGCGTGAGGATATCATTTTTGCTTGTAATCAAGATTCGTACCTCCTCAAAAGTCAACAGTTCTTGTGGGTAAAACTTTCAGCTTGCTGGAAACTGAAATATCTTTGCCAGAAGTAAGGTCGTGAGATCTAGCTAGGGGCTATATTCCGGTAACGGGAATACATGAAGTGGTGTGTTCAAGACTTTTTTCACCAACTAGCAGCGAGTCAAGTCAAATACTACACGTGGAAAATGGCGTACCACAAAATTTGGAAGCACATTCACCACTTGCACGTAGGTAGAATTTGTGTTAATTTCAGTGCTATAAGCCTATTCGGACAAACAAAAAGGCCATTTTTTCCAGTTCCCTCTAGAAAACAAACGTCAACTGATGACAGTCTATTTATATAGAGTATAATTGTTGATCTGGGGAAAGTACATCGATTGTTTTCCTTTAGATGAACACAATTTTATAAACTGAAATTTTACATGACCAGTTGGTGTTTTAACGTGCTGGTAAGAATTTGCATTTGAATTTGAATGTTTTAATGATTAAGAATCGAGAAGATGGAAATTTTTCTGGATTACACTGGCTGCGTAAACTGTTACAAATTAATTTTTTGGCATGAACATAATGTGCCAGGAGACCATTAATAACTTTGAAGAATATCTGTTTTTTTTTTATAAAATGAAGACAACATTACGCCGTATAAGAAACGAACGGAAAAAATTTCATTACTGTTGTTCATGAACTTTTTCTTTCCTTTTACACGTAGAACAAGAAAAAAACAATATGCAATTAAGATTTACCAACATTCTCCGAATATCAATCTTCTTGATTTTATTGAGACTCGAATATATAGCACAAACACAGATGCCGACGTTTCCGGAGTGAACCTTTACCATGATAAATGAAGCTTCAGAGGCTGAAAAAACGTCAGAGATGATGCGGGAAATTGCAGTTCCTTTTTTAGTTTGCTATTGCTGTATCAAATATATCTCCGCGTTTCTTATTCGATATTATTTTCAAACACTAAGATATAGAACAAGTTAGAAGATGAGGTCAGTTCAAGAAGTCGCTCGATTCACACATGGACAAAAACAAATAAATTTTTAGATCAGCACGACTCCCGTCGGTGTAAAAGTGATTCACTTTCGACATTTTTACAGTTTCTTTTTCGCTTCATTCAATAATTCAAATACTTATTAAGGTCAGTTTTTACTGCACCATTCACAGCGAAATATTTATGACTATACTGCGAAAATGCACTTTTTTTAATGAAGTTTGCATATTATTTTAAGTACCTTAAAGTTGAAATTCAATAACAAATCAAATGAAACCATCTGAGACCGAGTTGAAGTTTTTACAATTTCAGGAAATCTCAGCTGTGCTTCCTATAAGATCAATCAAATAGTTTAATGCTGAACGGCTTTGGAAATGCTTATAAAAAAGCATAGTGTTTCAAGGCAACTGAAGGAGTTAATTTCAATTCTTTAGTAACTAGTACATGCAATTCAACAATCACGTTGTGAGTAAGAAACAACCATCGCGAGTTTTGGTTTTTCATGTGCATGTCTGCGCTTGTTAATAAATGTGGGAAAATCAACATCTGTTGCCAATATATCGTTCGCAATAAGTTCTGGCTCCCGGCTCTGTTGCACAGTCAAGTACTGATAATTCCTCCGACTTCAACTGTTGACCACTCGCTTCCATTTTTGATTGATATTCTAAAATTATCAAATGTGCCATCGTATCTAGAAAATGTTCACTCTAATGAAACGGCGACGGAAGATATGACACTGCGATAAAACATGTCCAACTGGTGCCGCTGTACCGCATAATCGGTAAGACTGGCTTTTAAATTTTGTAAATTACTGACAGCCATCATTTTTCTTTAATAATATTAACAATACAGCCGTACTTAAGTTCGGCAAACCTTTCATATTGTTGTACGTAGTATTTCTAGTTGTTTTACAATAGAAAGCTATCAACAGCATAAATAATATTTATCCATATGTTCCATTTCTTCTTAATGCGTTTTTGCTTGCGACACTTGAAGATATTTAGATAATGTGAGCCTATGGAGGAAGAAAGTTACACAGCGATCAATAATTCATTGTGTTAATACTGTGATATTTACTGAACAGAAAGCTCTGTGAGTTTGGCTTGTGAAATCAAACCTTGAAATGTTTCCTGTCTCGCGTACTCTTGTTTACTTTTTATGTGTACAAACTGCAAGCAATTGATTTCATTATCAGAATTGTCCAATATCGTTCAATTATAAAAATTGTCAAAAATCAGAGTTGTCAGTAAGCACACAGTTTATAAGAACAATTACTTTACATGTTCTGGTTTATCCGAATCAACAGCTGATGGGCAAAATGTTCAACGTGTTTAAAATTCGCGAATCCAGCGAAAATAACATGTCAATTTTTGCTAGAGACATAAGAAATGGTGAAGTAAAGTTACAGTTACAATTTTAGCAGACTGTTTATTTGTTTTTGCAAGTTAAGTGCGACCAGTTTTATAATTCTGATAATTTTCGCCATTTTGCAAATATAATGAAAAATAACGAAATCAGATGTACGACCACAAAGATGCACCATCATAGACAAAATCTGTATAGTTCCAGATGTTAATTATTTTTTGCATGTTTCTTTCGTGAGCTTATTAGCCCTATTAGGACAATCCGCAGGAAACTTGCTGTTAGATTTCCTCAGGTAAAGTGCTTTTAGACCGCCTTACAATGAGCCTAACCAACACATTGATTTCCTTCTGTTTTCAATTTGAACTGATTTGTACATGTTTTGAACGTCTAAAGATGAACAGTCACAATCTTCATAAAGCGTGGGTGAAATTGAATCACTCGACAGGCTATTTGGTTCATTACCAATGCATTGTGCTTGACTAATTGGCAACAAATATTGTTTTAAAATTTCTGTTTCAAACAAATAAATAAATAATAATTGTTTTTACCTATTCACATATATTTCAGTCAGTTAGAATCGAACCTTTCCTGTTTCAACATACATTTCCCTTAAGGTTATCAGTCTTTAACTAATGATTTTATTGTTTTGAATTTTTGCAAATTGTTATTATTAAACTTGAATGCAATGCTAAGATAAAAATTTCACTTTTGAGGCGCTCGATATCAGTAATTACTGGGGCCGGAAGGCCACGAGTGAAGGTTTGCTTGTTGGTTTCTCTGTTTATTATTATCATTATCATTATCATTATCGTTATCGTTATCGTTATCGTTATCGTTATCGTTATCATTCATCATTCATCATTCGTCATTATCATTATCATTATCATTATTATTGCTAATATTATTTAGATTATTGTTGTTATGTTGCTGTTGCTAATGCTATTGTAATTGTATTGATACTGTTTTTGTTACTGTTATTGTTATTGATATTGACATTGTCATTGACATTGTCATTATCATTGTCATTATTAATGTTGCTATTATTATCTCTGTTGTTGTTGTTGTTGTTGTTGTTGTTGTTGTTATATCGGGAACACATCACCCCGGAGCCTCCATCTCCCGTACATCGGGCCTATGTCTCATCCTATAGCTAAATATTGAGCTATTTTATAGTTATTGTGGTTTTCTATGAGTGCCAGGCAGTTTAATTGTTCATGAAACACCAATAAGAGAGTGTTCCTGTAGAATGCACCTGTCCTGTCTTGTGAAATATAATCTCTATTGGGCAATTTTTGTTCTCTCTTTGAACTAATTCGTCGTCCACTGATAAACTCGATTACTCGGATTAAGATAGCGCTTCCGGATCCGCAGAATTTGATCTGCTGCTGTGTTAAAAAACACCACTGAGCGAATGGAACAGTATGAAAATATCGCTCGAAAGGTAAGCCAAGCTTTAGAAAGACTTGAACAAGAAATATTTTACATTAAAATGTGTTGTTTTGCAACTTCTTTAATCGTTTCGCTTCTCAAGGATGACTTGGAGCAATGAACTTCCACAGTAAAAGGATTTGTTTAGTTCTGATAAGCTACACTAAAGTTGCATTTGCTTATGTTTTTGCGGATCAGTTTCTTAGTTTTCTCGTTCCGATTTAAGAGCAATCGAATTAATTTCTAACTTCAAACACAAATTTCGGTCAAAGAAAACTTAATCTTGAATTCATTTCCGTTCAATATTTTTAAAACCTTCACAATATAATGCCTCAATAGCGTATAATAATTGATGGCTACATATTAGGGCTTCGTTTTCTCTGAGGATTCAAACTATAGTAAGTTCAAACAAACATTTTCAGGCATGTTAAAGGTTCCTGGCCGAGCGATATTTGAAATCTAAATACTCGCAGCTTGCGGCCTTCATTCGAAAACCTGTCTATAAATGTATTGCTATCTATTATTAACGAGTTCTACTTATGTAAATTCGTTGAAAAGTTTTTGTAAACAGTGATCGAATATTCAGACAGATCTTAAAAATCTTTATCTGTTCACGGCTTTACAATAACTGCTAAAAATCAAGACACAACAACAACTTGACGTGAAAATTTGCATTTTAGATAATTACTATATATTGACAAAAAGAATGGAAGAAGCTCCTTCGATTCTCGATTCATTCCTTTTGGATAAGAAATATGGATCTTCTCTTAATACAAATTCCACAACAAATTGTACTTTTTTACCTATAGAAAATGAGAAAACAATCAATTTTCAAAGTAACTTACAGACGCAAGTAGTTCATCAAAAAATTAAGATTTTTGGTTATTTTAAGTAAAATGTATAAACAGTTTGGAAAAAATGCTATTATTAAACTATAAATGCTACATGTATGAAAGCAAATCTCACTTTACTATATTTTGTTTTGGTTTATATTTGGTCCAGCGATTTAATTGTTTCTGCTAGTCATGTATATTTTAAATGAGAAAGCTAAGAAGAAATGAGCTCCACTTCCAAAATTCCCGCTTCTAGTATGTCACAATAGCTGGATTTTGGTGATTTCATGACTACTCAGGCAACTTCAAATAAACTGTACCTGGGAATTGCATTAAAATAGGGCTCAAAAGTTTTTTTTCTAGATAATACTCTTTTGTATACGTTTCCAGTTGTAAGGACAATCAAGAAATATTGGATTGAAGGGGGAAAACGCGGTTAAAACTAACGGGAGGTCAACGGCAGTGTTGTGTTGTTTGGACGTTCTCTGAAATTCCTTCCACTGAGTGTAGATTCTTCGTTCTTCTTGACCTAGTCAAAGGGTTCGACTAACACACTGTGTTGTACTTTTTAATATCTTTGGTCACAGCCTATCAGAACTAAATCAAGCCAGCCTGTATGTCTGCGGTAAAAACGAAATAGGAGGGAAATTTACTGTTAGTCTTAAGGAACATGAATCTCTTGCCAAAAACTACAGCAAATGTTATGATAAATCAGAGGAAATGTAAGACAAATGATGATTGAGATGTACATGAAAATCTTCATTATTATTATTATTATTATTATTATTATTATTATTATTATTATTATCATTATCACACTACTGTACAAGTAATCAATCAAACAATAAGTCGTATTTTCCAATTTTGCGGGGGAGTGCGTTTTCTAGCAGATGCGTACATGACATCAAAATATGAGAACAGAATAATGTAAAGTCGATTTTATCTCGGCTTACGTCTTTGAGTTGTTGACTCTTCCCGAAATGAATCATTGTGATGTACATTCGCTTTTTCTAAACAAACAAACTACGTTATTTGGTTTCCAGTCCACGTATAACTTCCAAAGTCCAAGTGGATCCTTGTTCAGCCAATCAAAGGGCGCGATATATCTGTCTATTTTATAAAACGCGTAAGATACTGCCAGGCAAGGAATGTGACAGGCGGGACGACGACCTTCGGGGTAGCAACGACCAAATTTTAACACAGTAAGATAACTAAATTCTTTGTTGTTTCGTTCGCTGGTACTGAACTTTGAGATATACGTTTTGTTTAACATTTCTTGTTGTTTCT
>JAOEHT020050171.1:0-13984 GCA_025448195.2 Parazoanthus atlanticus | reverse complement strand
TCGCCGAGTTACGAGATTTTGACATTTCTAGGTCTAATCGGTACACAGACCTCAGAAATGGTGAAAATGACTTAAAAGCCGATATGCCGGTCTGGGGTGCTCAACTCGTCGAGTTACGTGATTTTTACATTTCTAGGTCTAATCGGTACCCAGACCTGAGAAATGGTGTAAATGACTGAAAAACCGATATGCCGGTCTGAGGTGCTCAACTCGCCGAGTTTCGAGATTTTGACATTTCTAGGTCTAATCGGTACACAGACCTCAGAAATGGTGAACATGTGACTCAAAAACCGATATGCCGGTCTGGGGTGCTCAACTCGCCGTTTTACGAGATTTTGACATTTCTAGGTGTAATCGGAACACAGACCTCACAAATAGTGAAAATGACTTAAAAACCGATATGCCGGTCTGGGGTGCTCATTTTATGGCGTTTGACGTCACTTCCTGTTCACACTCATGCCGTAAAGGAATCACTGCATGATCGAACTAAAAAAGGAACTTCGTAGCTACGATAAAGAAAGTATAGTTGGAAATAGCTTTTCGAATTTAAGACGCTCAGTTTAGACGGCAACTGAGTCCATCATAGCTACAGTACTTTACTATATTGACTATAGCAAGTTTAGTCATAGCCCCTCGTGCAGTTATTTCTCATTCTATGTTTTACTTCAGTGGCTTTTTGACAGTCTCCTCGAGTTCGTCGAGTGGTCAGTTCGTTCGAGGTTGAAATCTTCCACTAAAAATTACCGTGGCCCCCACAAGTGTCACGACAAAACTTACTTTCTCGCGGCATAATTTACTTTCCGACGGCATAACTTACTATCTCAGACGGGCAAAACTTACTCAATCGGTGGTCTGGCGGCGGAAATGCCTTTCGCGGCGGAAGTGAAACCAAGATTCCTCTCGGGCGGACAAAAATTGGTTTCACTTCCGCCGCGAAAAGGCACTTCCGCCGCCAGACCGATTGTGAGAGTTTTGCATTTTGCCGCGAGAGAGAAAGTTTTGCCGTAAGAGAGTAGGGTTGCCGTGAGAAAGTACTTAAGTTTTGCCGTGAGAGAGTAAGTTTTGCCGTGAGATAGTAAGTTTTGTCATGATTTTAAGCCATTAAAAAATATATGGCAGTTAAGAACAAAATAAGAACATTTTGAGCCTCAAATTGCTGAAAAAAAATAAGAGCAAAATTTTACTGGTTCTTAATTTTAAAAAAAGTGTAAACCAGATTTTTGGACGCGTACAAAGTTTCACTAGTGTTTTGTGTAAGATTCTGGAAGTAAAAATGGAAAACCTCATGCTGCTGTCCTTAGGCTCAGGCCAAGCCGTGTCTCCAGTATAAGTGTACGGCACGTGTGCAGCATGGAAAATTTTGATGTGTATCTATTCTGTATCTTGCTCAATTTTGTATGCTTCTCTGGGATAAGAGTCTCCATGCTAATGACCATTTGTGCAATGCAATCGAACTGAAAGGAAAATTTGAATGGAATGTGGCTAGCTCTCGATTTTGACCGCTTCTTTCTCCTTCTTCCATCCGTGCCAAATCCAAATTTTACTGTCGTTTAGCTACATTTTTAATCAAAACTTGAGCATAAAAAATAGCATTATCACTTTTTGAAGATCAAAATAAAGGAAAATTGTGATTTGGGAAGGTCTTTTTGGCTCACGATAAAGAATTCAAATGTATATATGGCCAAGTGATCTGTCTGGCCACCCAACAAATTAGCCAAGATCTCTCTAAAAGCACTCTTTCTTTCCCTAAAACCAACCTTAAAATAAGTTTTGTCCATATGTTTTTCTCTCTTTTCTATGATATAATTTAACTTTCAAAAAATCCGGGGGAAAAATCATTTCATGGTTACTTTAAATCTCGCTCTTTATCGACAGAGTCGATGACGCCTGAAGCTGAATTCTGACGAAGCGTGAAACCTGAGAATAAATTAATTAATCTCTGGGTGGTTTCTCATTCATGTGCCAGATTAAATATGTCAACCTAAGCCTTTTTTTCTTTTAGCTTGGTATTTGGTTGAGCTGTGCATGTAAATAGCTCTTTAATAGCAGGCCTAGATCCTGGATCCGTTCCTTTTGTAGCAATTGTTTAGCATTTTTCTGGCTGTCGGATTTCACAGCAAACTCTGAAAATTGAGATCTAAATAGACCAGGTTTTGTCTTTTTCTTATTCACAAAAATAGCCTTGTGCAACAAAATAAGAGCACGAACATGGTAAAATATTTACGGTTAAGTTGTGAATAAACAAATTTTACAAGCTAAAGTCCACACAGTTTGTTTGAAGAAATGATAACAGCGTGTTTATCAGTCAGTAATGATCTTGCAATTCCTGGTTGTTTCTCTATTATCAAATATATATTCTCTGCGTTGTCATGTTTTGTGCAGCTCTTGAGTGACGCAAATGAAATTAGTAAAATAACAAAAAAGAAAATGCTAGCTTTAATGAACCCCTGGTTCACCGCAAACCCATTGTTTTGTGTTTGTGTTTTGACGTGATTACACCATCACAGAACCGTGGGAACCGACGAAGGAGAACAGCAGATCGTTCAAGATCAAATGCAGCCGTTGCGCTTAAAGGGCGTATTATCCTGTTAAGTTAGAGTAATTTGCAAAGTATCTATCTCAAATCTTTTTAGTTCTTCTGTTTATCGCAGTTTTATATTGTCCGAAACCCTACCCAAAGTCATAAATAGACAGTAGGTAATGTTTCAGTGTAGCTATAGAAAGCATCGAGAGTTATTGTGCATTGATCCCGCCAGCCATACCTGCATGCCATACCTAATCGTATGAAAACTAATATAACCTATATAATTTATGGTTTTACATCTATTTGGTTCAAAAACAAATGCCGTTTTATGTAGTTTTAACTGAAGTTAACACTGAACCAACTTCACGTACAACTTCATTGGAGAGGAAAATTTCGAAACCAGAAGATGAAAGAATAACTTGACAGAATCTGAAAACTAAAAAAATACTTGAAATAGACTCCTGTGTAATCTTAGAGTTCGTTCGCTCAATTGACCGTATTTCGGATTAGGAATACATTGGGGAAGATTTCGAAGCATGCGGTACAGCAAACAACAAAGTGGATTATCAGAATTAAGAATTATGATAATCTATAAAAACATTCAACTAATCTGGTACAAAGGTTTCGTCTACTTGGTCTGTTTCTGTGTAGCTTTAAGTTTACTGTGTCATATAATATTAATTTATAGTATATACTTTTAAGTAAATACTATAGAAAAATAAAAGGCGACGCTTGTTTATGATATTACAGTACAAGCCATTCTTATGTGAGAAAATAACGTTTTCAGAATCACTACTAGGCCTTCTTCTCAGGGATAAAGGACAAAGTTTCAGGAACGTGTGACATGATCTATAACTCTAAAAACTGAGTAAGGGAAGTATATAGAAATGGTTACCTTGATTCATTTTGTGTCAAATCGATATTCTTATAAAAAAAACCATTAGTTAAGACGGACGCTTATGCCTCACTTAACAATTGTTGTTGTTCAAACTTTTGGATTTTAGTCTATATCGTTATGGATTGTATCACGTTACAGAGAACCTTCGGTACGGTCGAGACACAGCATTAGCTAGAATTCATGGACAGATGACGACATTACTCGGGGCACCAACTTTAGGCCGTCTTTGTGAGCACAAAGAATAAAGAAACTGTGAGAGCTAACCTGCAAAAGGTATCAGTAGCTAGTGCAGTGACGCATTTGAAAGAACACGATCCTGGACACAAAGCCAACTCACCCCCTCGCTATTGTAAAAGAGCTATTTGTTATCTCGGTATCTTTGCAAGTTAATTTCCGTTTAGAAGAAGCTTAATATCAATATGAACTATAATTGTAAACACTGAATAGCTCTTTTAAATTTTAAAGCTTCAGTCACTTAATTAGTAGACTTAACAGTGCGTCAATTGTGATACTCACGTCAGTAAAGTTAATTTAAGGTGTTTCGAACGAAATTAAAGAGTGACCCTTCCTCTATAACTTTGTGAAATTCCACTCGATTGAAATAATACTTTCGCAAATGATATACAATTCATCTAGAAGTATGTTAAAGAATTGACTGGTTTAATAATAAGTGTGTAATATTGGTGCAATATAAATATTAAACTGCACCTCATTAGTGGTTTTTAACAAAATTTGTTGTGTTGGGTTGGGTTTTGTTTGTAAATTTCTACAATCATCTTTATGCATATATATCCAACAGCAACCCTGAACAGAGGAACAGGTAGAGAAATTTATATGATATCCCAACTCACAATTTTGCTTAACGATAGGATCAGCTCGATATAAATTGTGCCAATATCACACACCAATTGTTAAATCAGTTTAAAAACTTTATCATAATAACTAGGACGCGAACGTCAACGAGAACGTTACAAAACAACAGACTTAATTACAGAATACAATGACTTCACGTGGAAATGCAACCAGCTGGCCACCTTTCCATCGTCTTCTTCAGAAAAAGAACGTGAAAAGCTCAACTTTGGAGTTTTGTAGAGAACGTGAGCAACAGAATATAAATCATTTCAATCTTCGTGCGGTTTCAAGAATAGAACTTCTAAGTTTTCACATTCACATACTTTTATGCAAAATAAGAAGAAAAGAACGAATGAATTATACAAACAAAAAAATGGTAAATTTCAGCAGCCGTCTTCGCTGACGTTCGCGTCCTCGTTGCTTAAGCTCCCTAAAAAAATATTTTTAAATATTAATTAAAATTGTAGATGGTGTAATATTTGCTGAAGCTGTACTCGTATAGAGTAAAATCTCACAAAGTTATAGGTACGTTTATATTATTAAACTTCAGCAGACTTACTTCTAATTTCGATCGAGAAACAGCAATATTTTCATACTTCCTCTGTCCGCCGTTTAAAGGTATTGTATGCGATTCGGTTCGGTTCGGAGTTACATGTAAACAGCTTCAAAATTAAATAGAAAACTAACATTTAAGGCTGATCATGAGGAACATTTCACCTCAGTTCAAATAATACACGTTCTAACTAATAAAAAAAAGAGTATATCGGATGTCGTAACTAATTTACGTCAGTTGTAAATTCTCTATGCAGTGGATCAGGTTCCAATACAAATGACATATACATTCTATGAAACTAAGTTTTAAGAAGTAAAGGAAGAAAATTCCGTTCCTTGGGAGAAGGGGATACAAATAGTTCAGTTTTACAAACTCTCTCACTCATTTGTAATCGCAGTTGATTTTTTATATCACGTTCAAAGATTAAAGGGTGAGCGTAAGGCTCACGACAACGGACATTACCGCTGTCAGCAGGTTTGCAGCTTAATTGGTTTTCATGCACCGATATTGAACGTCTGTAGAGCATATCGACTTTTGAGTTTTTTTGTTTGTTTGTTTTTTCGGGTTTTTTTCAGCATCGACATCCCTTATATTGCAAAGTGCATTGGTTCTTTATTGGTTGCACCCTTAAGTAACCAACTCTTGATATAGTTTCAGTGATTACAAGTGGGAGAAAAATTCTTCCGTAATCACATTTACAGTAACTTGAAAAATAAAATCGCCTTCGTTCAACTGATGTATATTCTTAGTAATCTTACCATTTTGCGGTTGATTACTCGTTAATTCAACAAATGCAAGTGAAATCGCATTTCAGACAAGACTAAAATAAGAGCAGTTAAACAGAAACTTCTCAAAAAACTGAGTCAGGAAAGAACTTGGGTTTTTTTTTAATCTGGAATTTTTTTGCTAACCCTGTTGTTGTTTGTGTTCGATCGTATTTCTGACGTGTTTATGCCGTCATGGAACGTGGATGGGGGTTCATACGTGCGTGGCAGTCAATAGAGCGTTTGCCGGCTTATTACCGATGGAGTCAATTTTAATCGTATTCTTTTCAGCTTGTTAAAGTTCTTTAATCGACCACATTAGTCATTTTTATTGCGCTATTCCAATATCTATTTAAAAGATCGAGTCATTCACAAAAACTTGTCAACAAAAACATGCTAGCTTGTTCGTTTGTTTGTTTGTTTGTTTGTTTATATGTACCCCGGGTATAAACTCACGCAAACAAAATAAACTACACAAAAACTAAAACTGTTTGATTTTTGGAGCACCTGCGACCTCAACAAATCGTATTTGTACAGTTTATAAAGTTACGATAGCGGAACACCGAACAGTTGAAGGTTTGGGAAATGTTACGTGGGATGCACTCCATTCTAAAACAAACGAATCTCCACGTCTGTTCACTGAACCGCGCCAAAAAATGCTCTATTTTAAACCTTTCTTTTGGTTTGTTTAGAAAATGCGTTTTATCTCAAAAGAAAATGAATCGAAAGCGGACGTTTGCATGCGTAATTGTATTGTTGTGTAAATTCCAGGAGTTTCGACGGAGTTGAACATAAAAGACGCGCAAATGTTGCACTTTCACTTCACCCTGGTAAGGTAGACAGCAGAAGATCGAAGGAAGAACAACTTGCAAGCAGCAAGACCTAAAATAAGGTACTTAATGCAGTATATAACGGGCGTTTTTCAGGTTTTTATTCTCTGTTTTGTACAAGTAAAGCCGGATAGAAAGTCTTATATTTTTCGTATTAAGCTTTAATTAAGACACAACAGGCGCTATCTTACTCACAGCTCGATGAAAAATCTAACATTTTATGTACTTGTCTACGCATAAATCATGCTCTAGTTTTAGGAAAAAACTTTTTACGGAAGTGAACATTTTGCACTTGATGTTAATCAACAGCTTTTGAAAAAGACGTCAAGACAATTTCAAAGATGTTTTAGAACTTGAAGTGTGCAACTATTACAGACTAACTTATCAGGTATTTCAGACCCGTCATTTGGGACAACCCGACCTACGTAGATTTTGCACACGTCAATTAATATCAGAGCGAACTCAGTTGAGACTAAGTTTGTGAGAAATTGGAGAAGCTCTGCTGCATCATTCGTCCGCCATTAAAACAAAGCTGTCACATCCCTCTTAGTTCAGTTCATAACACAGTATCTGTTGCTAACGTCGTATCTGCAACTCATGCGCACTGAATCACGCAGGAACCAACATGAAGCTCCTAATACTAGCATTACTGAGCCTGCTGTACTGTGCTGTGACCAGCGGCGCTCCCGATCAGACCAAACTGGCCGTGGACCAACCCGAGATCCCAAAGGATGTCCAGGATGTTATTGAACAAGAGGTTGAGGATCCCGAGGCAGCAAAAAAGGATGTTCAGGCTTTACTCGCTCAGGAGGACAAGAGAAAACCACTTCTGGCGGTAAAGAAGAAGTTTTGTTCGGTGAGTTTTCTCAGTGTTCTTCAGAAAAGAAACAACAAACATGATTTTGCTATAAATCTGGTTCGTTCCAGTTATAGTCTTCTTGGGAACTTGGTGTTAGTCTAATGTAAATGAAATCTTGACTTTATAAAGTTAACAAATAGGACGAGTTAATTTTCCTACACACGGCCATTTTTACGAATAGGCAGAAGTCTTTTTGAAAATAGACAAATTTCTGATGCCTAGTATGTTGCTATATTCTGAACGTTTTCTAATGTTTTATCTATCCAATTTCTTCTATTCCATTTTTCTGTAATCTATTTTACTCCGTTAGTATCATTTATTCTATTTCATGCCATAAGTTCTTTTTTGTTTAGTATACTTCCGCATTCTCTCTGGCTCTTATCTTGTCTTGTGTCTTGTTCACCTATGCTCTGCTCTGCTCTGCTCTACTCTACTCTACTCTACTCTACTCTACTCTACTCTACTCTACTCTACTCTACTCTACTCTACTCTACTCTACTATATTCGACTCCACTATGCTCTACTAGGCTCTACTTTATTCTTTTCTATTCTATTCCTACCTATTCTATTATTTTCTATTATAGTTTATTCTATCCTATCCTATTCTATTCGATTCGATTCGATTCTACTATATTTTTTGCTTCTTTCCATTCAGTTGTATTGCACAAACGTGAGTGTACCTTGTATTCGCCAACTACCGTTGCCTGCTCGTTAGCCTTGACCTTCCCTCGATGGATTGAGAATGTTTCCACAAAATCTTGGAAACCATTAAACGGATCCACCTTTTCTAGCTCCGTTTTATAGACCTGATAGGAAAACCGAATAATAATATTAATAATAATAATAATAATAATGACTTTATTTTACGAGGGTAACACTTTACAGTTAAAACTGATAAACCTGTGGCCCTCCCCTAGATTATGATAAAAAAAACTAATTTACAACTATATTAATAAAAAAAATATATAGCAATACAGTAATCCGTATAAGCACAATGTATTTTTAGGATCTGAGAGCAAAACAAGTTACAAAACGCCTTCCTGCATAAACGGACTTACAACCCCCATCCCCACCCCTCTCTAAATCCTGAGTAAATTGAAAATTGATCAAAACAAAATCGAAAATTTACTTATTCATAATTATGTTTTAGTTTGTTTACTCCAACTATAGTATACAATGAGGTTAGATAAATTAATTCAGTCCCACCGAACTCAGAGTGAAGAAGGAGCTGTGCTCCGGAAACGTTTTCTGTTTTCGGTTTCCAAAATAACACTGGCTTTAAACAAAAACGTCTTCAACTTATAAAATTAATTCATGCATAGTTCTTAATGAAACGACTCTAATACAGGAAACACGTCTCATGTGATATTTGAGTCAGTAATTAATAAAAGAAATTTAATTAATAAAAAAGAGTTTAATAATACTTTTTTTAAAGGAAGGCAGAAAACAACTTTCTCAGCATCTTGCCATTATTAAGGTAATAAACTTAATATATCCAACATTCTCACCAAAAGCTTATCGTATCCCTTGAGAAGGTATTCGCCAGCCTTGTTTTCCTCTCCGATGGACGCATAAAACTTGCTCCACCAGTCAATGTCGTCTTCTAGTGTTTCCTGGATCGAGGTATTCAACCGACAGTCAGACAAGATAAAATGGCTGCATGTTATTACAGGGACGCTCTAGTGTCTTACAAATGCTTTGACAGTCTTGCCCCCCTCTCTTCCCCCCAATAACTGACTTGTGTAATAAGTTCCAAAAACGAGCTAATGAGCATGTCAGCCAAATTTCTAGACATCCCTCTTTACATAACCGCATCTGGCCAGAGGTATTTCAGAAGATATAGAGCTGTAACAATGTGGAACGAGCTGCAAAATGAGCTAAAGGAAAGCCCTTTCTTACTCTACTTTCATAAGAAATCTTAAACGCCACTTAATTGTTCACAATTTTAGAGATTTATATATAATTAGTATTTTTCAAAAGTCTTGTTCACAAACCTCATCAATTTTATCACGTAGTTAAAGATAGTTTTAATCTTATAATATTCTTATTGTATGCTTTTTCATTGTGATATGTGCAGCAAAGTCGAAAAGCCCCGCCGGGAACTTTTTAATTAAATTAAGTATAAAGTTCCACTATGCACAGCTGGTCCAACAAAAAGGACGTCCAAGATATTTATGAACCTCGTATTTGCACCAGGTGAAGAATTATTCCCGTTCTATTTGGGATCTGAGTTGTTGACGCTATCCTGATAACGGAAAATTCCCAACTAGTCTGACTTCGACAATGTTAAAGGGAGTCTCGGCTGAAAAACACTTTTGTTCTCAAATAAAACGGTAGTATTAATAATAAAAATATTTTAAGCTTTCTCGTTTTCTTCCCATTATTTTTCTCAATTCGTGTTATTTATCAATATTCATTTATATGTGCGTATTGGCAGTTACAAATCGATAGGAGTAGGTTTATGCCGGTGTTGTGGACTGTCACCTCCTCCCCTACAAAGGCAAACCTGTAGCAGTGTCCCTCTCCCTTCAGGGAAAAGCTAATAAAATAAAATAAAATAAAATAGAATAATTCTGTTCACGGAACCAACGCCAAGCGATTTAGTTTGAGTGTTATTGGAGTGTATATTCTCCGCAGGCAACCATTTTGAATTATGACTTTAAAACGCAACACTTAGTAAATATAATAACAGTGAACGAGAAGAGGTCTGACACTACGACCAATTTACGTGACGTCACTTTTCACACTTCAATGTGAGGAAGGCCTGGGTACGTGATTACACCAACAGTGCAAGTTAAATGAGCTCTTTCATGGCTTTGCGCATGCTCAAAGGTTTACTGACAAGAAAAGTTAGTTTCAAGCTAAAATATCTATAAACAGACACTGTTCAGATACCAATCTAAGATATTTGACAGTCGGATGGTACTGATGGTCTGTTTTAGGTGGGGATTAAGTTGGATTGTAATTATCTTTCCTATTAGAACCAGAAAGTTTATTGACAAGAAAACTAAGTTTCAAGCTAAAATATCTATAAACAGACACTGTTCAGATACCAATCTAAGATTTTCGACAGTCGGATGGTACGGATGGTCTGTTTTAGGGGGTGATTAGGTTGGATTGTAGTTATATGTCTTGCTATGGATCGTCTTGATTTATGTTCTGAGCCGAAACACAAAGTCATGGATTGGTTTACAATGCCTCGAACTTTTAAATCATTGCCGGATCAGAAGTCTCTTTTGTGGGTTAAGATGTTTTCTTTTCATAATTAGTGTGTAAATAAAATAGAATAAAAATTGTGAAAAGAGAAAATGCATTGATTCAGCCGTGAAAAACCCCTTTAAAGGCTTTTACAAAATCAACAACTTAAAAGATCAACAATTACCGTCATCCTTTGCATTTGTTTTGGTTTTAACTTGGGACTCAAACAGATCTTCGTTAGATTTTCATCCCTTGAGGAACGACCTCGCCTCCCTTTCAAGAGGAGACATCAAAATGTTCGATTCGCGCCTTTAGCTCAACTCAGCTCTATGAATTTCGTGGACCATAAAAAATGACAGCCAGCGCAAAGGATCATGGTAGTTGATCGCAAGTCTTCAATTTATTATTATTATTATTATTATTATTATTATTATTATTATTATTATTTAACGACGCATCCGAAGAGATCTCTCGTACCTTCTTGGCTTCATCTTCCTCTTTAATTTCTATGGTATGCATGGAGCTGTGAGACAGAGAGCGCGTATCTGAAACGGAACGATCAGTTCTTATTATTAGCTACTTTCACACTTTCCTTTGGCTCCAAATCAAAGAGCTTGATCTTTTCAGTGTAGATGTACTTAATGCCGGAGAAACAAAAAGTAACTATTGACAATGGTGACTGTTTTAAATGAGTTTAGCTCTCTAATAATGTCGATTCATATGTGTTCTATTACATGTTATGATTATTCTCATCAATGTCAATTTGAATAACTAGTTTGGAAACTCATCCGTATTGTACTATTTTGTAGACAAATGGCCTGAATTGCATTTGATTGAGGACTGAGCCAAAGGCATTGTAATGTGGAATGTGATGAGACCTGAGGTGATGTGATATAATGTGACGTGACATGATGTGAATGTGACGTGACATGATATAATGTGACGTGACATGATGTGAATGTGACAAGCTGTGATGATGCATGTAATATGATATATGATATGATATGATATGATGTGATGTGATGTGATGTGATGTGATATGATATGATATGATGATGAGAGGAAATGTGATGTAATATAATGTGACGTGACATGACATGATGTAATGTGATGTGATTAGAAGTAATGTAATGCGATCTGCGGTGATAGAAAAGAGATGTAATAATTCGACATGACGTGATGTGACGCGATGTGATGTGATGTGACGTGACGTGACGTGATATGACGTGACGTAATTTGATGTGACAAAAAAGTTAAGTCGGTTATTGTGCAAAACATAGTTTTCACCACATTGCCAATTGCGTTGTTTCCTTATGCAATCATAAAATACAAAGACAATGCAATTGTCTTTGTCTTCTGACTAGTTGACTAATAGATCACACGACTGTCGGTCCGATATTTTGTAAGTTAAAATTTTCATTTCCATTTGTTTTTCATTGATCTTACCGCACTCAAGCGGATATGATACTATTTAACTTAGCATAACACTCAGCGTTTGGCAAACAGACTTCTTCCACAAAAGAAACAGTTTACCTTCAGTATTGTCCAGGTCGTCTGAGTTCGTTGAGCCGGGTGTCAGGCAGCGGTAGGGCTGAAGGGTCTTCATTGAATGCAGACCAACTATCGGGCGACGGCCGAAGGAACGATTATCGCGAATTTTGATGTTCAAGGGAGGAGTGTACAGTTCTTCCTTTGGTAAATACTAAAACAAATGAATAGTAATTAATTTGACTAAAAATGACATGAAACATTTTTTTTAAATTCTTATCTGGGAATAAGTGCGAACCCCTTTTTACAGGGCTAAGGATTTTGCTCTAGAGGTTTCTGTGTAAACTTTAGTTACTACACGCTTTTTTTGTAAGCATTAGCAAATTTTTGGCGCTTAAACACGAGGGCTTCACACGATCGGTTGACATTTAGACTTTGTGGAGTGAACATCTCCGATTTTCCGCTATATTAACTACTTACTTGTTGCTTACAGGGCGAAATTCAAAATAAAATGGACTATCTGAATGCAAACTTTCTATATTTACACAAGACGGCCTGGCGGATACTCTTCTTCTCCATATAGAAATCTTTCATACTTATATGGTAACAGAATTAAAAAAGAAAATTATATGTGCGATCTTGAGGTTGGGCGGTGCTTACGCGGTGCTCATTTTTTCGGGAAATCTGGGGTTGTGGTGCTTATAAACGTGGTGCTTATTAAAAAAGCGAGTACTTGTTTCCAAAAATTGTGTCAGCGATTTTGGTTACCCGCGCATGGCAAACATTTTTATCTATTGCCCGTCTTTCTGTTTTGAGAAAATCGATTTTGAAGAAACAACAGACGAGTATAAAGTTACTTCCAGTGATAACTTTCATTTGCAATACCTCGATAGTAGTTTGAGATTTCGAAAAAGACGTATCTTAAAGATTTTATCACAGGCTATCTTTACCTATTCAGTTAAAGTCTAACTTTTGATGCTTTTGCCAATTCCAAAGTGTTCAGTTTCCCTAAGTGAACTGAAAGTGATAAAATCTGACATTTATTTAAAATAGCTCAAAGAGTAGTAATAATTTGGTAATACTAATAATAAGTCGATAAATATAATTCAGTAATACTAATAATAATTAGCCGGTAACAAAACGAGGAAAGGACTGGGTCCAAGTATGTCTAATCAATATAATTAGTCTAATTAAGAAATCAACCAATCACAAGAAAGATAATGCCCAAATTAGCAAGCTTACTAAGTTTGAAGGCGTTTGGTTGGATATTAACAATGTGGTGACATTTCAAAAATAGATAAAATAAGAGACTTCAGTATCGGGTTTGAAGACGGCTGTCCATCCAAACCATGCCAAGTCTCTTACTAAAGTGATTTTTGCAATTTCAACACACTCTTATTGGTCGGTCAAACATTGCCAAACTTGATAAACTTACTCATTTTAATGTTGGCTTTCAAGTGAAGGAGTTCATTACTTAAATAGATTAATTATAAAAAACTTGGACCCAGTCCCTTCCTTGTTTTGTTACTGGCAAATTCGATAATATAAGTTGCCCAAGTATCATACTTGCGTCACTGATTCGATCATTTGATAACCTTGGGTCTGGTAAACCTAAAGGTGGCTTGTCTTTGAACTATTGCTGATTCTCTAAGTCTCAGTAAAAACAGCACAAGTTTCGGATCCACAATGCACTTCGATACTTACAATGTCAAAAAAATACAATGGTTGATCAAAGTTGGGGTTCTTCTTTGTGTTCTTGATGACTGATGATTGGATGACGTAATCACCACACTCCAGTTCGACACTCGGTGAAGAGACGTTAGCAAGTTGAAATTTCTTCATGTTGCGAACTCCCCAGCAAAGAACCTGTCAAAAGTAAAAACTGCCAATCAGCATATAAAATTATGAATTTGTGCGTACCTTTTGGAGTAAATAGACTCACGTAGAAACTGTCTCAACTTTGCAATTTTATCAGTCTTCTGATTGTGCGGGGCCGTAGCAGGTAAGGGGCAGAGGCC
>JAOEHT020050170.1:0-22513 GCA_025448195.2 Parazoanthus atlanticus | reverse complement strand
GCTTTGAAACAAACAAGAAATGAAACAAATAATCGGAGCAAAACATGGTATGACGACCCGTCCTCTTTTACAACGCATAAGAATGGTTAATGCGGCATCTATTTGGAGCTGCGCGCGCCAATAAGAAACTGCGACTTTTTTTAAAAAATTGGCCTTAACTTTTAGTCAGAGCAGTTTTAAAAATTACACATACACTTCCAAAAATAAGTTCATAGACTTCTGTTTGGTCTAATGGTGTGTGCGTGGGCTTACTTCTTTTTAAAACATATTTTCGGGAATGTAGCGGGGGAGGGCAGATTATTTACCATTAGTCAGTTTATTTCTCGAAAAGTTTGGATTAAATAGTTTAACCCTTTAACTCGCAAAAGTGCCGAATGATAGTTGCTAATTCTCGTTACTTGTTTCTGTACATTTCCTTTTAATTATTTTACATTTCATCCGAGTGAGTTTGGAGCGGATGATCAATTTTATGTTCTCAAAACCAATCAACTTATTTTGTACCGGTACTGTAAGGAGAAGATACAGGTTGATAAACGTGGTGGAGTGAAAGGGTTAAACCCAAAAAAGAGAGTAATCAGACGTCAATCAACTCTTAAATATCGTAAAACTGCATTGATCAATATATATCTACAAACTAGTGAAAGTAACAAAGTGTACTCTCGGCATCAAGCCAGGTTATTCCGTACACTGAAACTGCTTCTTTCATAAACAAGTTTCTTTAATAGTTTAGCCGAAGTAAACCATTTTCACGATCATGCGCAGACTAATTTTAGGCAAGCTTAGGGTTTCATTTGGCCAACCCAAACTATTTGTATAAACATGGCGGATTGGGTGAAGAAGGTAAAAAAGGTTGATATTTCTGACAGAGGATGAACGATAAAACTTGAAAAATGTCATAGAATAATGTAAACAGGGGTCGTGTTCACCAGTAAGACTACTCTGCGCGTGATTGTTATTTAAGAAAATGGCTTATTGATCAAAACGATTTAGTTAGATAAGGAAACGTTTTTAACAAACGAAGTTCTCAATATATTGCCGGTACAGCGACCCCTCATATGAGGATTATTCGCCGGGTGTGGTCAGGAAATTACAGAATTAAAGAAGTTACAAAAATACAGAAAAATTGCAGTCGACAATGGTGACCTATACAAGAATAAGTTAGACTACTGTAGGGTGAGTGAATTTGGAGACAATATTTCGAAACTGAACTGGATCTGAGGAGTGACTAAAAATATCAGGGGGGAGAGCGTTCCATTGGATTACAGTTCGAGGATAAAAGGACGTTCTGTGTGAAGTTGCAAGGATCTTCAACTGCCATTAGGATGATACGTGCGTCAATAGTTTGTCGGCTTCACTGAATTTACTGTTACATAGCTGTACTGATCCCTTTCTATCGTTAGTATTATTTGTAGTAGCGGTTGTCTTCATTTCTTTACCGTCTTTGCCGAGCTGTGGGGAGATTGCGCATGCGCAATTATACCGCGATTAAGAATGACTTCTTTTTCTTAAACTTAGATCTGCTATTCAGCCAAATTCAGGAAGGACTGAGGGCTTACTTTCGGAACATTTTTGCGTCTGAAACTTTTGGCTTTTTTTCGAACTGTAGCATTCCTGTACCCAGAACCCACGCGGCCTACGGCCAAATGTTTGTTCGTAGGCCGCGTGGGCTCTGGGTACGAGAATGGGACAGTGGGGGTTGGGTTTGGCAGCTCATACATGTACGATATGTCTTAATCTATTAGTTGTCATTAAAACCCCGATATGCGAACTTGATGTTTTACTAGTACCCTTGTCAGTTGTCGGCAAATATAATTTGTATTGCGTTTTCTACCTCCGACATAAACTTTACTAATCAGTTCATTTAGGTTATGTTGAATTTCTAATTTTTAAAAACAGATTAAACGAATTTAGCCCTTGACCTTGTCTGAATGAGGGTTGTTGTTGTTGGATATTCTGTTTGCAAAGTTTATCTCTCCAGAGTCAATGCAAGAAAACTGAGAATTTTGATAGAACCTATACTACATGTGTGAGTGATACTAATTCAGAATCATTTTACGAGCTAACATCACTTAAAATTGAAATATTAAGAAAATGAACTACAGCAGAAAAACAGTCCACGTTTAGTGAATAATTTTTCGGCGATGTACGGTTTTGTTAGAACATCGTCATTGTAAATATTTTACGAAATGAAACTTTAGACTTTAGCGTCGCGTTTTTTCCGCATGATTTTGAAGCCCCATACCAAAATGTGCTCTTTTGTGTTGACCAAAACTTGACACACTGAATTACTAATTCCAAAATTAAGTTTCCTAATGATCTCATTTATCCTAATTTATCCTAATTTCTCAAATTGCCTCGTTTTAGAATCGCTACAATTAGTATCGAGAAGTTAAAATTGCTTGGCGGAACTTTTCTGTTACCTAATTTTGAGAACAACTAATTTCGATGCGCAACAACACCATCTGGGTTCAGTCGATTTTCTGAGCCCCGCTCGCGTGCTTTAGTTTACAATGGCGTGTGGCCTGTGAATTAATTTCCAGTTGTTCATTTATTTTCTTTACCAACAAATTTCCACACTTGCGGCCTTTGTTCCAACTGGTGGCTGTTGCTTCTATACAGAAGTTGCTGATAAAATAGCAACCAGCAAATAGTTCTATTGTACGGCAGGGTCAACAAAATAAAGATATTATTAAATTCCAACCAATTAACAATGGCGAAAAGTACGGAGAACATTTGGTTTTAGTAGAATTTCTGTAACCAGGCTCGAAACAAAAGGCGTTAAGTAGGGGATTTCTATTGTTTTAATGTTGTTTTTGATGACCATGAAAAAGCCCGAAAGAAACGCGAGCTGCCGTTTATACGCTGTGAAAAAGGCTAGAGTTGCAGTTTTGTGTTTCGACTTCAGTAGTGGGGACTTCTTAATTTGACACGGGGATAGTTTAAGTGTTTTGACATGGACTAATTGAAAACACGCACGCCACGCGGTCAATACAAGTTCCAACGTTTGCAGTTGTAATACATCAAAGTGTACAGAACACTAAAACCTTCACCTTGGACCACGTGCCATTCCGCTGCCGAACTTGTCATTTTTCAGTTGTGTTTTGAAGGTGACGAAAACTTTTGTACATTTGAACGTCTGCACGTGTGATAGTTTTATTAACAAGTGCATCAGCGAATTTCTCAGCGGATCCAATTCCGAGTTCAAGAATGTGTTTTAAAATAGCCTTTTGGGAAAAAGAGCCCCATAAAGTTAATATATGCGACCATATTCTTAGAAACGAATCGAACACTTGCCAACGACATTAAGAGCAAGAGGTTAAAGGGATGATTGTTAAAGAAGTTGTTTTTTCAAGTCTGTTGTTCGACTTGTTTCCTTCAAACGCATTTGGATATTTCAAAGGATTACTTGTTTAAAGGGAACAATAGTTGATCTGGTTTTTGCAGGTACGAAGATCAAATGAACACATTAGTTGTTCAGCTTGAAAAGGTCATGAAATTGCCAAGGTGAGCGGCGAAAGAATTCACCCAGATTTGAATAGTACTTTACTTGGTACTCGTAGACAAATGAGGCGTTGATTAAATAATATTGTTTGCTGAAATTTAAGATTACTAACAGTGATATGGGGAAGAAAATCTCTAGTAAATATTTGCCCAAGAAGAAAGTGAAGGTACATTTGAAGTCACAACACAAGATCTGACGACAATCGTGCACGTGTAGTTTCGAACTCCGGGTATTGTTTTTACGGGCGCGATTGAAAGAAACTTGCTAATTTTAAAAGCTAACTTTAAGATGACAGTTAAGAACATAAGCAGCTAATTGTTTTTATTTCTGAAACTTCTCGACAAAAGACTCAGCACGGGCTTTTCAATTTGGACGTATCCCTGACAAGCTCTGGCTATTGTGTGGGCGGCATGCCGAGTTAAGTTTGACCTTTTAACAATAAACAAAACCTTAAGTCAACTGAAAAGTGATAGTTTGCTCTTCGATCAACGGCAGGGCTTCATATTTTTGTGGGTTTTCATCTTCGTGAGTTGTCTTGAAAAGCTATGGTAAAATAGGTGAAATTTTGTGACCAAAAACGGACTGGATCTCAAACCGCTAACTGAGCAGTCGAAGTATTTAATTTGCCCGAACTGCGTCAGAGGAACAAAAAGTCGCGAGGGAGTTTATTAGATCACATGTTCAGCATTGTTTCAACACAAAAGAAATAAAACCGGCCACGCATCTTCAAACAATTCTAAAGAAAAGCCTTCGCATAGAGCGATTAAAATTGACTACAAATGCGTTTTTACTTCTGAAGATGCTAGTATTGAAAAATTGATTGGTGTCAAAATGTTGTAAAGTCTAACTCCAAAGAAATGTAAAAGACAAGAGATACAAGTTTCAAAACCTTATCTTGTCTTTAGTGGCAGTAACAAAATCGAAAGAGAGTGAAGTTTCTTTGATCACAGCTCACTTTGGATAAAGTGTACTTTGCATTTACTGATCAAAAATTCAGTTAACCATGTTGTTTGTTGAAACGACTCAACTTTATGAATTGTCCAAGTATCTTGGGAGTAGATGTGATTAAACCGAACGATCGGAGCTTGTTACGCCACTAATATGCGTAACTAACGAAAACTGAAACTCGCTCGTCAGTATGTGCATGGTCGGACAAGAGCGCAATAATGTACTGTACTTAAATAATACATCAGATGCTTGAAAATCATGACAATTCGGGCGATTTGTCAAAGTTGAATGGCGTGCAAAACTGTGTTCATATATTCGTTTTTACTTTTAAGAGCCCTTTTTAGGAGAACTTTGAGGCTGAAAAATGGCCAAAATTTAAGAACATACCAAAATATCTAATTCTACGAATTTTGAAAATGGAACTTAGAACTGAATGCGTCTAAAATAGAATGATCGCAAGAAAGCAGTGCCATTTCACATTTGAATTTGATAAAGAGGCGATTCTAATAAACATATTTGCTACTTTCATTCAGGTATAACCAGCTGAAGTATTACAGAGCAGTGTATTTGCGTACATGTATGAAAATTGGATGTTTGTAACAGCCTTTGAACGTTTACAGATAAATAATTAAACAACAATTAGTTAAGAACATTTGAAACTGAGATCTTAAAAAAAAACTAAGAAAGTTCACCCTCGGCTTAAAAATAGACGTTCTTATATATAAAACTGAAAGAGTGTATATGCTGATCTTAAAAATACTTCTATTTTTCCTGCAAGGATGTTCAGTCTACAGATTTTTAAACCCGTTCACAAATTGGTATAGTAATTGAAAGTAAGGGAACTGCGAAAAGTTGTTGCACAAGGCGTCAGTTTGAAAACCCTCGGACGGTTTGTTGGCAAGTCTGGTGTCGGAGATTGGGGACATCTTTTTTAAAGGCTCAATCTGTTTGTCTGGAAAAAACTTTTTGACGCACATACACGGATAAAATAGTAAAAATGTTTAAAACATATGTTGCGCTTGTTACCTGAGGATATGTGCACACACGCATTACAATTTATAAATCAACTAATAAAAGTCGAAAAGTCGAATAGTAACTATCAATTAAACTTTTAAAATGAGTGCTAATTTAAAAGATTGGTCTATAAGGCAGTTTTAAAGCAGGCAAAGAGTCGATCATAAGAAATGCAGATGGCAGGTTGTTCCAGAGTTCCAGACACATGCGCATGCGCATACACATACACATTACTGTCTGCTTGGAAAAAAGGGGGATAGAAACTAAGTTTTTGATGTTGTGAGAAAGTGTTGCAGACTTTGGCTAGTTAAATAATTCTGCCAACTCCTTCGCAAAAAGAGTGTGAGGAAAACCAACATATCCTTTAGCGCAACTCAGGAACATATCAGGGGTCTCTGCGGGTCCAAAATACTCCCTTTCCTCCAAAACAGTGATACGAAACTTACTGGGGACCCCTTGTCTCATTTTGATTCCTTATAACTGTGTGAACTGAACTTTTTCATTATTGCAAAGAGAGCATTGAAGTTCTTTCACGTTTTATTAATCTTGGAATTTGTTAACAAATAGATTTTGGGAATATTTTTTGCATTGGTTTAAAGATTTGTCATCCTTTCGGGCGATACACATTTCTATATTTACTTCTTGTACTGTGTTAACACATGTTTTATATGTGATGGGGTAGTGTTTTAAAAAGTGTACCGAGTCAGTATGTACTGTACTGCTCGCACTGCCTTCGTTCATTTTTGCGACTCGGTCGTTCGTGGTATATAGTGAGCGATTGTCGACAAACTAGATCCTTTCGCCAGCCAAGTGTTACACTGGGCCGGAATGAACCCCCTGGATGGGACCTGACTATACCATCAGAGAGCAGCCCCCTGCAGAAGCTGGTTCTCGTTAATTAATACAGCTGAGTCAGCTGGAATAAGTCGAGTAAAGTTCTTGCTCAAGGACTCGACACAGTGGTCGGTTTGGAGTTTGTACTCACGTACGACCTTTGGATTACGAGTCAGACAAGCTAACCTCTCGGCTACTGTGCCACCACTTGGTCAGGTTGCTAAATGCAATTTCAGTTCTATGCGTCTTTAGTTATTCGTTTTGCCGTGGAAAGCTGACGATCAAATTGAAAGGATAAACAGTGTAGTTCTGTACAATGTCCATCATGCATACCTGGAAATTGTACTTTGTTCAAAGTAATGATACCTTTTTCGCTTGGGTTGTAATATTGGTTTTTCCAAATTGTTTTATGTTTAGATAACTCACTGCCGATAACTGAAAGCAAGGTTCGGACGCCTTTACTACCAATATGAAAATAGTTCATTGTATAAGCAAAAGGCTTGAGTTAGCCTCCAATTTTCTAACCTTCACTGAACCCAAAATTAAACCGATTGAATGGTTTATTTTCACTGAATAGAATGAAACCGTGCACAAATGATAGCTTCTTTTCACTTCAAGTAAAACGCGTAATTAATTTTAAAAATGACTGAAGCCAGCGTGTGGAATTTCTTTTGAAATCTCCAGCGATTAGTGAAATCTGAATACGCGCAAGTTAGATTGAACTCAGGGAAAGATTCGGCAATTGTTGTTACCTGGCAGTTTGTGCTTCAGTGATGGGGCATTTGGAGTTATCAGTCGGAGTCAGTCTGTATTAAAAACAACTACAGCGATAAACTTGGCCACATGTGAGCGACACATTTAGCTTTTTGAAGTGACTACAATGTCGAAAAACTGGACCGGCAAATCAGCTTTTCCTCCTCGAGTTTGGAACAATGGAACACAAGCAGAAGTATCCATATCAATAAGTTAACAAGCCCGGCACGGGAATGGCCGATGGTCACTTAGTGAAAGTACAACAAATTTCCACTAATTGATAGGCCAGAGCAAACAGAGAACAAAAGATCACGTTAGCCACGTCCAAACAACGCACGAGTTGAGTCGCCACACCGGACAAACAATCACAACATGGAACCGATACATTACTGAAGAATGCAGCGAAATTATGTTGACTTGCTCAATTAGACGGAATACTTACTGATGAATAGAAACATATGCGATATCTAGCAACAATGATATAAAGAACCCAGTCACTTAGCTGCAAGGGACAGAGGTATCAGAGAAAGGGGGAAAATATTTACAACGAACTGAAAATTAAAGCCAAATAGAACATGTTTACATTATCTTCGTCGCACTAATAAATTACTTGTGATTTACCGAAATGAAAGTGTATAGGTGGTTTGAACACTGGGCGTTTTCTGTGATAGTTTCCCTTTCGACCCAGTTTTAAGATAATCGGTATTAGCCCCACAACATAAACACCGAATTATCCCATTGAACTAAAATCTTGAAATTTAATAGACCCTGACAATACATTAAACAAATTATACCCATCTTAATTCCTTCAGCTGCGTTTTAGTGTGGGGCGACTGCTGTTGAAATGAGTGCATTATCCGACTTCAAACTTCAAGTGTAATTTCGTAAATCAAGAGCAGATGGAAAAGGAAAAAAACAATTAAACAGGTCACAGTCTCAACCTATTTTATTTGTTATGAATAGCAATTACGGGGCGGGGATCAAGGAATAAACAGACAAGATGGGTTATTAAATCGAAAGTTTGAAGTACTTTGTGTTTTGGTGTCTTTTCTGAAACGTGTATGAAATTTTGGCAAACAGTACAAAATCGGAAAATCGTACAGAACAAAGTGTGTACATGTAAACCATTGACATATTTTTGCTTAGTCTTTGATTTTAGTGTTACTTGGATCTTTTGACCAAGCCATGCTTTGCAACAATGCAAGCTTATGGAAAACTACAAAAGAAGAATAAAACAGAATGGAAATCTTCAATAATGTATTTGGTTTTTATTGTCGAAGGTTTGGTTTTATTAAGACGTCAGAATGAGAAGTAAAACGGTGAATGACAGATATAACAAAAACTCAATAGGTTATGCAAAACCAACACTTTTTGTGAATAGGGAAATTTACATTGTTATCAAAACACCTGGTAAACGATAATTTATGATACCAGTGGCTCTGTGGAAATAGATTTTACCAAAACATTTTCTACCCCGTTAAACTTTCAGAGTCAAAGCAGACTTAGGCAGATTGAACACTAACCGAGGTCCAAACCATATTATACTGAGGTGCTGTAGAAACGTGTTTTATCAGTTGAGATGCCAGGAAAGACATTTCTTATTTATTCAGTAGAATGGAGCCGGAATATCAGAAAGAGAGCAGATGCTCTAGAAGGGTATTTAGAATTACCAGCGCAAATTAACGTTGCAAAACAGTTCATCAACCAATTGGCTCTAATATTTAGCCTCATTTGAAACACGTTTAGTGTCTTTGCTAATAGACATCAACCATATACCTGTTTGCCCCGCTGCAGACTGATGATAACTTACATCGCTTTTTAACTAATCATAGAATGAAGCAATCGCTAATCGCTCGTAGGATTTTCCCTTGAACAATCTTATAGAGGATCACTGAATTTTTTTAAGACTGAAATTGTAAATTCACTCGGCTTGAGACTAACCGCAGACTGAAAGGTAGAACAGAAGAAACCCGTCGAAGAGATTTGAATCCTTTTCTCAATAATCCGCCATTGTAGATAAAATATGTTTCTTTTGAGCAGGCGCTAACACACCTTTTATTCGCCGCACAAGAGCTGACAAATCCTAAATGTAAACAAACTCTTATGGCGCGCATGGCAAGGCATGCGACATGGCGATAAAAAAACAATAACGTCCTGATACAGGGGCTTGGACCAGTGGGCTGGTGATTTGCTATCGTTGTGTCACTGCTGTTAGTGAGATTATATTTTCTTGTCCTTAATAGCCATTTATACGAGAATACAAACTGACGTTTTAAACAGAAATGCTTACAGGTTTGAAATATTCTATCCGCCTGCTTTCCTAGATTTTAAAATTTATTTGTTTTGATATAAGAATGTGGACGCTTTTTCTTTATAAGCAAACTTAAAGCTCGTATTTGCCCAAATTTAAGAAAAATTTAACTGTAAATCTTAGGCTTAAAGCTCTGTTTCAATTGTATAAAGACTTAATTTTCAACTAGAGCGGTTATGTATGAAAATAGGAACAATTTAAGAAAAAATTGAGGCTGAATTTTGCCCCAGAACTTAAGAACACCGAGCCTTGGCTGAAATTGTCAGGTTATTGTATTAAAAAAGGTGCACTAAGATTTTTTACACTCGCGCACAAAAAACCCTGAAGAAATAATTACGTGACCTTGGATGAATAGATACAGATCTCTACCCGCATAGCAATTATTGAATTAATATCTATATATTTTCTCTTTTTTGTATTTCTTCCTCTTTCAATTGTTAATTTATGACATTCAAAGCTAACCCTGCTACTTGGAGCGAAGTTTTGAAAAGGGGCAGTTAGAAATAAGTAGCTACAGACTAGCTATATGCTCCAGAGAAGTAGTGATTGAGATGGAAACAACCGAAGCACAGACTATTTAAAGCCGTATTTTTAAATTTAGTTACTCCACGAGAAAACCGTTATGCTAGTAAGGAACGATGTTCTCTCGTTCGCTCATTGCTTTTTATATGGTGCGTTATTTACGCCTAATCTACCAAAGACCTAGAAAAACAGTAAAAAGTATGTTCTTTGCTGCAAATTTCCAGAGATTTCAAGCATTGTTCAGAACTTTGCAACGAGGAAGTTGTGTGTTATTGGCTGTTGGAATTGCTGTTGATAGCCTAGGGCTAGAACTACTCAACAATTCTCTCAAATTACCAAATTAAATGCCCTTTGATAGTTTTAAATACCCACCAAGGAAGCGAACTCAAAACATTCTCTTTTAACAATACCCACTTTTCAAAGCTAACAAACTCTACTTATAATTTTCTTCCGAGACTGTAGTTTCAGGAAACGAAATGATAAAATGGACAAATTGATTTTACGACTCTGCTTGACAGATAAATTCGTTTCCGTTCAAATATCATTCGATAATTACAAATCGGAGTTTTTGTAAATATGATTTGCTTAAAATGAATATGTTTGCCCACTGAGTGTAATTTTTTCACCGGAAATTAGCAGTCTGATATTTATTACTACTCTTTTACGAATTAAGCTTTCAATTCACCTGCCTAGTGAGCTTTCTCGCCGAGATCACGCATTAATTTAACTCTCTTGAAACTTTTAAATCGTTATGTTACACTATATTTTAGCCATTAAACGCCACTTTTGTTCAAGCGTTGTTCGTCAGGTGTCGATAAGAGTTGCAAAGTTTCAACTTCGAGAAAAAATTCAAGGAAATGTCAGAGCAAGAAAGTTTTCAAAATCAACCGGATAAAACATTCAGGATGAAAGAGATAGGTCTTTGTTATATGTTCCAAACGTCAAACGAAGTATCTAATTCAGATATTTTGCTAGTGGTATTTTCCCGTTTTGGTTTTAGTGAAGAATTGGTTCCAAACGTTTTAGCTTTTAGTTTACAAGTAAGCGATGGACTCCAAACTTCAATTTGCACGTTTCACTTTCCTGTTGCGTTATATTTAAAACTGCTAATGAGCCGACATACGAAACAAATACTCTTTTACAGCATTTAAAATTCTTACTAATTAGGGTTTCCCGTTGTCGAAATCGATCTTTATGTTTGCCTGGGCAAGATTTTGAGTCGTGATAATTCTTCTAAGAAGCAAAAGTGTTACAGAGTTTATTGACATGACAAACATGAAACCTTCCAATGTGTTTTCCAGTGGTAATTTGCGTGGAGCAAAGTAATTATAAGCCTGTTATTATCGAAGCACTCTTAGTTTTGTCTGTTTCTTTGTACCTTGCAACGCCGAAAGAATTATTGATACTCGTGCATTGTTCAATTTCGATCAAATTAGGCCGCACGGTCTCCAAGAAAAAGCTCCCGCTGTATTGATAGAAAGGCCTTGCAATTATGCCAGTTCAAACACAAGAAATGAAATTATTTGACAAAGGAAAGAGAAAGAATCAAACAGTTTACACTCTTTAAAAGAAAATTCGATTGAAAACAAGCAAGAAACGAAGCAGGCAAATTCTAAGATAAACATTTCTTTTAAACACCAAGAATCGAGAGATTGCCTGACAAACAAAATAAATGGGATAACCCGCAAATTAATCCAAGGCTTTAGAATCAAGGTTTCGTTATTTCGCAGTAAAGTGAGATGAAATTTCGCGGCTACGTGTTTCAGTCAGTTCAATTATTCTTGGCTACTTCTGATAATACAAATTCGTACCTCGTCCTTGTACTGTGCATGAATCCTTCTTAACCTCTGATTTAGGAAAAGTTCCCAAAAAGGCTTGTAAAGCACAAAACAGCAAAACGATTTATGAGGGCACTGAACTGATTAAGTTAGTCATGTAGTGGTTAAACCTTGTTTGGGTTCTTATTGCATGCTTTTTAAAAGTTCGTTCGAGTTGGAATTATTGGAAATATATTAAACAGCTTTTCGAACTAACATACAAATAATTGGAACTAAATTTGTTCGAAATGCGACAAGATAGAAATTTAATATTCACAGCCTCTCCTAATTACCCACAACACAACACAACAAAACTGTTACGGGTATGTCACACTTACGAGCAGTGAAAGGGCAACAAATGGAGCCGATTTACCAGCTCAAAACACACGTATATTAACTGTTCAGCCATGTGATTCAATACTATATACCGTACCGGTTGCTTGCCGACAGTAATACGCCACAAGTTCACTGCAAGCTGATCGATTCGAGTTAAAGCCATTTTAGTTTGTAGATAGGTGCAGATTTATATTCTTGGTGTGTAAAAGAAGGCATTTCCCTTAAAATTCACTCAGTGGTTTATTCTAAAAACCCAGCTCATTATGAGGGTGATAATGAGTTCTTATTCAATAGGAAGGCGAGGGAACTAATGGAGGACTAAAGAGTTCTCTAACAGATTTTTGAATGTTGATATTAATCCATGCACTTAGACTAAGTGCCCTTCATCGTTGCACCAAGTTTTACCTTTTCGAGATCTGTATTTTGCCTTTTCGTTAAATAATGCTTCAGAATCGTTTTCACTGATACCCCGGCCATCGGCGCTTCTTGGATTTCATACAAATGACTGAAACGAAAAGGAACAAAATAAAAAGCCTGCACTGACTTAACACAACAATCTTGACAAGCTGTTAAGAAGACCAGAACAAAACTATAACTAATCAAAGGGTGAAAAATACCCGTCAAATGTTTTCGTTAATTGTTTCAAATCTAAACTATTGCCTCTTCTTAAAGTGTACTTTGTTTTCTCATTTGACGGCAGCAATGAAATAGGCAGAGTTTGTCCAGTCTTTCAACACTAGTTCTTGCTGATTCTTTCTTGTATTGTGTAAGTAAAACATAGTAAAATCATTAAGGACTGTTAAAAGACCACCAGATTCCAATTTGCAAGTTATGAATCGAAGTCGGAGAATTATTTATGATTTAACCTGCTTCTTTCAAAGGGATAAAAAGCATGGAGATTCGACTCGAGCCGCAGGTGACTAAAATGTTTGCCTCAGTAGTCAGCGATTCAAAATTAATGCGACAACAACAACGGTATATCAAACGTGGAGTTAGCTTTATTTTGCCTTGTTGGTTGAATTGCCAATTCAAACTAGGAAAATACCTTCTGAAGATGTTTCTAATTTCGAAGTTGTGGTTTCTGAGATAAGGGCATGAGGTACATGTACTACTCTATCAAAAAATTCAGAAAAAAATCTGATGTTGTGAGTGGGAAGTCAAAATAACGAACGTAATATCCTTGCTTGAGCTATTTCCCATGTAAATAATGCTTTCTTCTTTAAGTTTATAGTGTAACGAATATGCAAAAAGAAGATGAAAGAGAACATTGATTTCCCTATTGGTGACATATAACTGCTGAGCACTATCTTCACGATGACATTCTAAGTTTGATATTCAAGATGATGTGTGAGGGAGTCGAGAGTTTTCAAAAAGTTCGAGAATCACTTTTGTAGCACAGTGAGTGGTATACATAACTTAAAAAGTGGGTTTGTTATTAGTTTGGGATGTTACTATTAAGTGAAGCTGCTCAGGATATTTTGCTACTTAGACAACTAAAAATAAAAGAGGCGGAAATTGGCCTGGTTTTGTTAGTATCGTGCACAAAAATAACTGAAAAGACTGAGTAATTTAATGGCCTTTTGCTGCACACGGTGCTAACCTCATACAAGTTAGAAAACAATGAAATGAAGGCCAGAAAATTAAAGCTAAAGAGAAAAAGAAGGCAGCTAGGTTCGCGCTAGTGTATTGGTGCTTTGAAGTTTGGTGGCGTGCCAGCCTTAGAAAGCCTTGGCTCATTTCAAAAGATTCAAAGTGCAATTACAAAACCACATGGCTTGTAAATTATCATAAAACATGTGCAAATTGTCAGTAGTCATGATATTAACATGAATAAAGTTGTAAACAGTGACATTAACTGCTACTTGCACAGGAAGTCCCTAAGCCCAGATGTATCCCCAATTTACTGACTAACAATGTCACTTGAGTTTTGGATCTTGGTTGGAGATTACTCCAGGGCTTCGCCAGCGCCCTGCCGAGTCAACAGTCTGCTGTACTGATGGGCAATCGGCTTAGTTATATAGCAGTGTCACTGTGAAGGAGCAGAAGTTTCTAACCGAGCATATGTCAATGTGTTGTAGTCATTTCTTAATACTTGTACTTATTTTGTTTGAAAGTAAAATTTCGGCGTATTGTAGTCCTTTTTGGTTGGTTTTGATAAACCGTTAACAATCTTGTCACCGCACAGCACAGTCAACAAGTTACCCGCTCCAACACAATGCAAGGGGTTTTATTAATTTAAATTTAAATGCAAAACAGCGAGAAAAACGACAATAATAAACACATATTTAGACGTGTTCTAATTGTTTAAAATGCCATTTCTACAAATCGATTAAGAAAGGGACGATTTTCGCCAAATCGGAGACGAAGCAAAGCTGTGTGTTTTGCGGTTTTAAAAAATTGACAATTTTGGCTTTTCCGAACAAATTTCGTCCATTTCATAACTGTTAAATAAGCCACTCGCCATTAATTCTTACATTTTGCACCCGAAAACTTCAAAATAACAGGTGTATTAATTATTATAGTTGAAATAAACTGATGTATCCATTATGAAATGAAGAATGTTTGGTAGAAAAATAAATTATGTGAAAAACTTACCATTTTTCGAAAAATTATCCTACACAAATGGCCAAATCTATTTCACGTGTTCTGTCTCAGACGTTAACAAGCGAAAGCAATGAAACCATCCACTGGCACAAGTTTGCTTCAAGTTTAAGAACCTGCAGACAATTTTCAGGGTCATTGAACTGAAAGAGAATAAAATTGAAATTTTAACTGGTGCGCGCATGTTGTTTTTGTTATGTCGCGAAGTCAACCATGAAAAAATGATGTTAGAAATAATATCCACTGATTTTTAACTGTCAAATAGTTGGTCTAACTGTGAAATACTCCAAGAGAATGAACTGAAGTATATATGTATATCCCTCAGGCTACAGAATAAAATGTGAAAACGTAGGTTGCTTTCTGCGATTCACTTGAACAAACATCGAATGAAAGTTAAAGTCATCTCTTCGCTGAGTGCGCAAACATTAAACTGAAACTCAACTTCGCGAGAATAAGATACCAGCTTTACCAGAAATTAAAATTCGCTGATGCAAAAGGGAGTTTCAAAGACTAAGAAAATATCTCCGTGACGAATTTCTTCAAAAGGCAAATCACACACTTATTTGTAACCTCATATGTTTTTATTACTCGGATTTATGATACAATTTACAAAGCTTTGTGGAAGATTAACGCCACAATGAAATGGAAGATATGACTATTTAACACTATGTACAATTTAATAGGAAAGAAAAGCCAGCCATCAAGCGGCACAAAATGCCGCAAAGTTCAAATCGGCGGCACATAAAAAAATGCCGCAGCTCAAAGAGCAAACATTTTATCAAACTTTGTAATCGATGCTGCTTTTTAAAGAAATCCGTTGCAAAGTGGTCAAGTAAGAACATTGCAAACTGAAAATTAATTTAACTTCAGCTTATAAATTAGCCGATTAATTCGGAATGTTTCAGTCACAATGTGTGAAACGATTATACAATACATTCGCTCTTTAAAGTACTTTCAGTTTGTCTTTGCCTTTGAAGCTGTGCTATCAAAACAAGAATCGGTTTCCTTAACTCTCCGGTGACAGCGGACTGACCGGGCTGTCGGTGCTACCATGTTGTGCGGCTTTTTTGTCTTTCTTCCACTTCACTCGACGGTTTTGAAACCAAATTTTAACTTGTTTTTCCGACAGGTCAAGGAGTGCTGCAATCTGAATTCTCCGCAGGCGAGACAAGTAGCGATTTTGGCTGAATTCTTTTTCCAGTTCTAGAAGTTGCATGCTGGTGTAAGCGGTACGAATCCGTTTAGATCTTGAGCCGCCTTTTCCTCGGCTATCTTGATCCGGCCTTGGGACTGAAATATCAAAAAACAAAGCCAAGATTAGAAATATTGTCTCTAAAATGGTATTTTGAGACGCAATAGTTACAGTAACTTGGTAAACTAAGCATAAAAATTTCACGAGATATCGAACCTTCCTAAGTGTAGCACCTGTTTTCGAGTCATGGCGCTTGTGTTTGTCGCACCGCTGGCTTTCTGTTAAAACACCAAACTCGTGAAACACTTACCAAATGAAGCGAGTTGAAGTCTCTCCTGATCGCTCACGGAGTAGTGCTGCTGTAAATGCGCGTGTTCCTTTGCGAATTCCCTGGCGTATAAACTTGCCGTTGACATTGTAGCTCCGCGAACATGTACGAAGGGATGCACAGTGGGGCTTGCCATCGTTATGGTGGTCGGGACACATAGCTGACACAAACCGTTTGGTTCTGGTTGTGAGGGAGTCCAACAGCAAGAACAAGGCACTGGACTGTCATATGCATGGCGAGATTCTGCTGTACTAGTCACTGGTTTACTCTGCGATTTTTGGATGAGCGAGTCGATGTAGAACGAGGAAGACATGTTGACTTGTTGGCAGTCGGCCCGGTAATGCTACTGTTCTGGTGCGAGTGTCGCTTAATATATAGGCCGGGCAGTACACAAGAGCACGTGGCACGAGGCAAATTACCTTTACTATTGTAAGGAGTATAAAGAAAGGTCATAAATAATGAACGAATTTGAAAGCTTTAGAAAAACAGTTTAAAGCCCGGTTAATTACTGATACACCTATTGAAGCTAATGATAGCTTTGGTTACATAGCAAAAAGGCCGAGTGCATTGTTTTGGAGTTTTGAAGAGAAGGAGAAATTCTTACCTGAATTTCGCCGAGGCAAAACTCGACACCCACAAGTTTCGAGTCAGAAATAATTAGTGCAAGAAGACCACATAATGTTCTCCTTTAAAGCAACTTCAGCATTTTAAAATCACCTGCGAGTTTTGGTGACATTTCGATTTCCAATTGTTAACCATTCACTCGGCCTTTTTTTGCTGTAATTGTAATTAAGTTTTCATCTATGCACTTGCTATGTCTATTGTAGGCAAGTTTAGTTTTCATTTTATGACAATCGCACATCCTGTGTAATTACAAACAGTCTGCTGCAGTTAAACTCTAAGTCATCCGGTTATTGAATTACGCTTCATAAGAAATCAAACAAATCTAACTAAATTAGTTTCGAAATTCGCTTTTTTCCGTCATGATTAAATTCCATTCATTACCAAAAAAACGGCGAAATAAAATGATACAATTCTACTTCTTTTTGATATCTGATAATAATGTTTTCTTGGTCTCCAGCTAGTGTCATTTTGTAGTCTTATTTGTTTAGCATGGTGCAAAATAAATTGATTTTTTTAAATGCTGTTATAGAACTATGTTAACGTTTTGTTTTTAAAATAATAAGGAATCTTTTATATCTTTTTTCATTCTGATACTTTCAATTAACAGAGCCCGCGCTTGGCTTATCGGGCCAAGACTGTAATTTCAGTAATCTTCTCAATCCCAAAATTAACCCTTCTCCATCGATTCTAAAACACTAAATATCGCTTTAAAAATTAGAAATTTATCTTCTAGCAAACAAATGAACTTTAATAGAGATATCAATTATATTTGTGGCAAAATTAAAATCTCGTGTTGGATTTAGCCTTGAGGTATTAGCAATAGTCATGATGAAGCGAACTTTAATTCTGTACATTCGTGTGTTAAGGAGTTGATTCGAAATTGAAAACCGAAGATATTAACGTCAAAGTATCCACGCGTGACATTTGTTTTGTGTCAAGGCAGCCTATGTTTTGAATGGAAGAACAAACTACCCGTAAAAGGCTATATAATGCTCCCTGGTGCTTGGTTTACATTGGTTTAGGCCGAAATGAAAATAACATCTCATTTTGATCTGCTAACCGATTAACTCCAGCTTGGGCGTGTGGCGCGGCTTAATAAAATGGCTAGTGATGACTCTATAGTACGTAAACAAAGCGTGTCAAATAAAGGGCTAGTATTATTAATCACTTAATCAGCTGAAAATTCTAGGATGATGAAGGCACGCTTTAAATTCGTTTGAATCACTTTTAATATTTGAGCTTTGCTATATCATATGTTCGGAAAGTTTTTTCCAAAATCTTCGATGCGCCAGAAATTAAACCCAAGCTATATTTACCTTCTAAATTATTCTTAATCTTTCCGGAAACAGGTCCTTTTGCTAACTATAACGGAATACAGTCACATTTGTATCCTTTCCTTCGATGAGGGATTTTAAGAAATTAGCCGTGTTGGCATAAACACATACGTGTTTTGGCAGCAAATCGATGGTTTGGGACTTTTGTGGGTAAATACAGCAGTTAATAAAAGAAAGTTTTACGAGGTGTTATTGCAAACACGGACCGATCTCTTTTTCGGTAAAAATCTTTATTTTCTTTAGAAATCTTCCAGCTGAGTTCGACTGCTGAGTATTATCCAAAGTTTTCAATTTTCAGTATAAAGGCGACGGTTCAAGGTGAAAGCTGAGATTGCCCGTCATGATGAGCAGCTTCAAAGTAAACAGAATGTCTACATGAATAATTGATTGCTTAGTTCCTAAAAGAATTTAAAAATCTGTTTTGAGCGTTTTCGACTCCTGCACAAGTGAATGCGACTACCTGAAAGCGTGGCGAATGCACAACGTGGTTGAGAAGAATGTACATTAAAGTACTTTTCTTTTCGAATCTAAGTACCGGCTCGCGTGAAACAAGACAATGAACCACGCGCGCCCAGAGAGAGTTCATTAAACTTTGAAGTGTGGCGAACCCTGAGCGCGAGCGGGTATTAAAAATAAACCTGATCTTTGGTCTTAAAGATCAGAAAAACAAAATCGATACTGCGAAGTTAATGATCGTTGAAGTGTGCCGCGCAAACAGATCCGAGGGATTTGTGTTGTAGCAAGTTGACTAGAGCGGAAATTTAATCAAAAATACACGGAAATGGCCATCATTGTAGCATAAAAAAATAATTCTGTTTCTTGGCAAAACAGTAAAATGCCACTATCACAGAAAGGTATTGTCAGATATTTTGAAGCGCGGCTGCTTTTTTTGACATAAAAAGGCTTCAAGGCTTCATTGAAAAATTAATTGCAGCTTAGCTTCAAACGTGTTTTCGCTGAGTAATAATAAATGAGATGATTTCAGCCACCCCTTGGTGGACCGGATGAGTCTAAAATGATTACGAGAAAACTTAATTACCAACTGATCTGTAAAATTAGGGATTGGAGAAGGAATTCTCAGTAAAAGGCGAATACGGTCAATAACTAATCAGAAGTCAGTTATAATTAAGTGTGCTGATAGAACATATATGATTATTAGGGAAGTGGGTACCAGATGTTTTCAACATTTATGAATAGCATTATAGCAACTAGTATTCAGATATAGAGAAAACACGACAACAGACCCAATTACCAAACGCAATTAGCACTGAAGGTTTTCGAGAAGGCGGCAACACAAAATACACCAACTCCCGCCAATGCCAAAACTGTAGAACGGTATTAAAAACGGGTCAAAGACAATTTTTGAACTCTGCAGCGGCTTTTTGTGTACTTTTAATTTGATACCAAGAGACCCTAATAGTATGCGCAAAGGGACTAATTGTATTTTTGAGAAACAGTTTTCTTGCATTGAAAACACTTTTGATTTTATGGATTCGGGCCGGCCCTATTAGTGCTGGTGACCAAAAGTCATATATGAATAAACGGCTCGTTAAATTAAATTAAATAAAATTGTTAACGAAATAATGAGTTGGATGTACCACCTGAAGTTCAATCGCTTGTGTGCGACATCTATACTTTTCTGATAGGAAAACAAACTTTGGTAAACGGGAAAATGCGTAGAAAGTCACCACTGATCGCGGCTCGTGATCTGCAGTCGGAGGTGATCGAGTAATATGGCGGCAACGACCATGAGTTTTTACAGCTGGTTTTATAAATTTGAAAATTGCTTTAAAGAGATGACTCGTAGCAAAAAATAAACAGGCACAAGAGCGGGAAGAAAGCATGCCGGGTTGACACAACTATAACGAGAAACGATATTATCAGTCAAAACATCAAATGATGTCTTACCCAGATCAGAAGGTTTTCGTTGTATTGGAAGGAAAAATCAAGTGAAACCGAGCAACTCCAGAAATAGGTATATTAACACTGAATGTTTTGTAATTTCATTGACGTTAACGAAATCTTTGTTTATTTCAAATTTGCCACACCTTCGGCAGTCTTGCTTAGAGTAATATTTTAAAAAGGCTTGGAAAACATATTAATATTTTAGGAAGCCTTGATGAAAGGGTATTCACAGAGATCTAAGGACATTAAAACTGCATAAACTCCACACAAAGATGAATAATATCTCCTATAATTAGTTGTAAAACGATAAATAGTTCTATACAAGCTAAAATTGAAATTTTATTTTAGTTAAGGTCATAAAATGAGATATGAAAACTGAAAGTAGTGGCTGCTCGTGCGGAGATAATTAGTAGATTATTTTTATCACTTCTTGAAGCCCTTGTGTTATCTCGCAAAGCAACGCAAAGAAACCATATATAAAACTTGTCAAAGCAATGGCTTCGCTTCAATTTGGGTGCGTTTGATTCGTTCCAATTAACTTTTTAAGAGCAAAACAGCTCGTGCAGTTTTGATAAACAGAGGTAAAGTTTGAAGAAATGCAAAGTCTTTTTTGTTCTGTTATTTTTAGAGAATAAAAACAAATAGAATCTTTTTGTGAGCAACATTAACCTAGTTACTAGAATCGTTTATATTTCACGTTTTAAACTTTCTTGAATACTTTTATCTTTAATCACTAATATAATCCAAAGTAAAAGGAATTCTAAAAAGATTCATTCTTGTCTGCAGTGGCAGCGAACATTATTAGTCCCCGCTGATTAAGTAATTTTCACATTGTTTTGATAATCAAGTTAATAACTAGAAACAATTTGCATGGGGCTAAAAAATAATCGTCTACCTCTTCCTTTTCAGTTCATTACTATTATCTATCAATAACTATAGAGATCTCGGAAAATCAATCGGTGCAGGAATACTTCAGTTATGCACAAACACCCACAAACCAGGGACAGTGTATACCTCGATCATCACTGTTCTTAAATATATTATCTAACTTAAAACTTGCTGCAAAACGTACGTGAAGTGTGCAGTATTGTATGGATTTATAAAGAAGTTTTTACAGTTGGAAAAAATAGGTATAGATGTCAAATCAGTTTACAAATAGAAAATAGAGGATTCATCTTCGATCTAAAAGCAACAAAGGACTTTTAAAATAGAAACTTTGAATTCGCCTATACTTATCTCTTTATGCAAAGCTACTTAGCGATAGATCAGGAAACATCTCGCAAGTGTTTCTCCAAATGGAAATAAACTATCCTAAATTCTAGCAATAGCTTTAAAGTTACGGGATAAAAATATATAAAGATGAAAACGCGTTGTATTAGCTTTTATTATACCGGCTTCGCTTGCAACTCTTATTTTAAATAAATGTAGCAATTCTCAGGAGAATCTGGAAGCACTCCTTGCAGGTATCGCGTTGTACGTAGATGCAACTCTATTTTTAAAATTTCAATCGGGACGGTATTCTCAACCAAAACATTATTGTTTTAGCTGATAGTGCTCATGCTTTAATACTGTTAGCAAAGTTGATTAGTTCATCGGTAAATTTTAAAAGCTGTTTTCTCTTTCTGACAACTTCTTTCCAGCAGCATAATTCTAGTTTATAACCATGCATATTGCAGTCAAATTGACATGCCAACCTAACTGAGATCAGGGCTAATTTCAAGCTGACTTTACCATAGTTTTCACAATAACTATGTTCTTGTCATCTTCTTGTTAAGTTTACACTTGCAAAAGAAATTCAAAAAAATAAGGATCCTCAATTGCAGAAAAAAACTCGCAGAAAATATGAAATTTTTTTTTTTATCTATTTTATATCAAGTTTTAAAAATTGTGTAATATTATTTTTTGGTTAAGACAGAATTAATAGAGAGATTTAGCACCACGTATACGTGAAACGGCAAATGCAGGAATTAACGAACTTGCAACTAAATTTTCTGTTGGTCTAGACTACATAGCAGTCCATTTTTTCTCTGAAACTTCTTATTTTCGGTTCTTTAGCGAAGATAGGGAATGTTATGCAGTCTTAGCAAGTGTCACTGCATATAATTTTCGTTCTCATTTCCGTTCCTGCCGTTTACCGTATACGTGGTGCTAAATCTCTGTAATATTAGGATTTTAACCGCTAGATTAGGAAGATATATCCATACCAAGCAACATCAGTTTTTCTGGTTTGAAAGCAGAGACTATCACAGATTCTGTGTTTTGAACTGAGAATAATATCATACACTTGAAACTAAAGAAATTAAATTTCACATATTCAGAAGAACTCAAACTCGAATTGAAAACCTATTGATTTCCATAAACGCTTCCTATATAGGCAATAATTCACAGATCTTTTCGCAAGGTATGATCTATACTTAGAACTTGACAACAACAACAACAACAACTTTTTGTTGCATGAATTGCTGCATGTTAAATTTACAAGACAGGAAGAG
>JAOEHT020050061.1:0-13985 GCA_025448195.2 Parazoanthus atlanticus | reverse complement strand
TTCAACCTAAGACAAAGCAGCTTTGTACACTCCTTTTGAAGTTTGTTCAGCTTCACAACCAGTTAGTTCTATCAACTGTGTTTACACGTGCGAAACTTCTAGCTTATGACACCGTAGAACGTATATAATTCTCCCGGTTTTCCAAACGGGATACTGGGGAGAGCAACAAACAAAATGGCGGACAGTAAACGAACACCAAATATGGTATGATTTTCCCAAGATTGTCGTACGGTTTTAAACCATTATTCAAAACGCTGCAACGTTTTTCAAGTTGGATGCAATAGTCGTAGGCAAGTTGTAAACTTGATTTACGCGACGCAATTCGTATATATATATATATATATATATATATATCGTCACTAGCGCAGTTTAAAAAGTACATCCGTATGCGGGACCTGCGTTCACTGCTGGACGGTGACAGCCGGGGTTGCTCGCTGTGTGGTACATGAGCCTGATGAGGGAGACATGTGCCATGTGCCATGCCTGGGACATTCCTGTGGCTCCGCCTTGTTGCGCACATCTACAACCAGAATCTTGGATATTTTAATACTTTGACATTTTAATACTGATCAACTTGCCTATTAAATTTTATACTTTCAACATACTTAACATATCATAAATTATACTTCAATTCTAATTTTTTGTTCTTTTAACGTAGCAAACCATAAATGTAAATATTTTTGTACCTTTTATATATATATATTTTTTATGTTCATATACATTGTAGGGACAGTTTCCCACATTAGTGGGAGGGTTTTTATCACCCTGATAGATTTTAATGGCAGGTAAATAAAGTTATTATTATTATTATTATTATTATTATTATTACTCTCAGGTTATTTTTACAAAGAAGTTTCATAATTGTTCCAGAAAATGAAATGAAGTCGTTAATTCAACTTGTTCTTTTGTGAAGGCACCAATCCCCTTCCTCTTGATGTACTGCCCAAGCCGCTTCCAGACGGCAGTAGACTGGGTCTACCCGTGGCAGTTATCGCCAGTAACCGCCCCCACTATCTGTATCGCATGCTGACCTCGCTACTGGCTGCACAGGGAGCCCAACCCTCTATGGTCACCGTGTTTATCGACGGCTTTCACGACGAGCCACTTGCAGTGACACGTGTATTGGGCATGCGCGGAATACAGCACACTCCTATAAGTCGAGAAAATGCCAGGATATCTCAGGTACACTACAATTCAGATGGAAAACTTCCGTGACATACTAAAAAATTCAAATCATATTTATCTTGCACAATGAGTATTTAACCATGACTGGCTTGGGGAGAAGGCAAATCGGTCCTCCGATCTTCAGATTTGATTATAACTACGCCGTTCTGTACTTGTTGTTTACTGCTAGATAATAATAATAATAATAATAATAATAATAATAATAATAATAACATTAATAATAATGTTGTTACCCAGACGGCATTTCCACAGAGTGGTCTTCATCCATCTGGAGGACCAACGGCTTAACGTCCCTGTCCAAGGACGGTGTGGCGAAAGAGGTTACCTAAATATTCAACCCCATGGCCAAGCCGGGAAATGAACCCGGGACCTTCGAGTTAGCAGCATGAGATCTTACTGACTGAGTTAACGTAGCATGCGAGCACGACTACGTGAAGATTTCGTAGTCAACAGTACAAGTTCAAAAGCCAAGTAGCCGTGCTCGTAGTCGAAGTTGTAGTCAAATCTGAAGATTATATTCTGGTGCTACTCCGCAACGATAAAAGCTAGCACTGTGAAACTTTTTGACAATTTTAATTGCGGAACTATGCAGCTCTCGTTTTCCTAGCAACTGCATTTCTTATTGATATTTATCTCAGTCTATCTAAATTGGTTTCTTAGTACTAGGTTTTCATCTAGCTGAGCTTAGACCCTTTCCATCATTTTTAACAACTTTCAAATCATTATTAAAAGGCGATCCGTTTTCTGATATCATTCAAAAAAATCAAGATGAAGGCCATAAAGTCCGAAATGGCAAATTTAAATTAAGGCCTATGAAGTCAAAGCTAACTGCTTATTAAAATATATATTAGGACCAAATAATTAGCCAGTTTGAAAGTTGCAAGCGTTTTTAACAATAAGCTTCAAGAGGGGAATGAAGGGGTAGAGAATCACCAATTAAGGGTCGCCCCCCCCTCCCATCCATTTGAGACCTAAAAAGCCCGAACCCAGGGTAGATTATTAAAACCGATCACGATTTTCCAAAATGTACAGATCTTTTTAAAGCTAGCCAAGTCCTCCCGTCAGTAACCGACAGCTGTTTACTTTCTGTTTGTTCGTACAGTCGGTGGACTGATATATCTCAACGCGTTAAAACCCTGAAACAATTTGAGTTATTGAATGTGCTATCAAGTAAAATAACTGCTAAAAAGAAGCACTATTAAAGCAGTGATCTTGGTAGGTATCAAATTAGTATAAAAATTAAATTCAGTTAGCTTCGACTCACAGAAAATAATTCTTGAAACAATTATTTGAGAATGAAACAATACACAATGAAAGCAGGTCAAACTTAACTAAAACAAATTTTGGAAACAAACTAGACACTATAAAGTGATTTGAGGCTGTCTGGCGTAAAAGTTAATTATACGGAATAGCATGCTAACCAGGTTAGACTTGAATAAATTGTTCGAGAGGTAAAAGATTTTAGTTGAAGTTTGCAGTTTGTGAGAACTGTGAGTGATCTGATCGAAGACTTTGAATTCCGGAAGTTTTCATAATTTGCCGGATAATCCACCACAGAACTGAAAAATGAAGCATTCAAGTAGCGGTTAGGTTGCAATTGGGAGAATAGCTATTTTCCTTTCCCTTGTCACACCACATTTACTATTGATTTATCTATTAAGTTTCTAATATTGTTACTTAGTTATCGGTATTGTAATAAATAATTTTGTGGCGTATGCATTAAACTAAACTAAGTAACCAATTATCACTGTTTTAAATGTTTCAACCAATCAAAATGCTCCACTGATTTCTCAACTTTTACCACTAATGTCTGGGTGACACTAGTTTCAGTTTACGCTCCATTTTCAGCACTACAAGGCCAGTTTAACGACTGCGTTCAATCTCTACCCCACCGCCGACTATCTGGTCATTCTGGAGGAAGACCTGGACCTGTCCGTGGACATCTTCAGTTATTTTCATCAACTGGTTCCTGTCCTGGAGCAAGACGAGAGTCTTTATTGTGTATCAGCTTGGAATGACCAGGTACAACGTAAAGTCTCGTCTCAAGGCTTCACTAAACTAACTTGCAAGTCAATGCATTGAGATGCATGATCCCCTCTGGGCACCATGCATTTATTAGTATATTTTCTCCCAACCTGCAACCTGCATTATATACCCATTCCAACGCCTGGGGATGAAAATACTTCATGGACAATATCAATTAAAATTTGTTACTTTTTGCGTCAAAAATTTGTTACATTTCACGTTAAGCAGTTGTTACATTTTGCGTTAGAAGTTGTTACCTTGCGGGTTAATGTTACATTTTATTTCAGTTGTAATATATCACAGAAGACAACTTGTCCTTCTGTCTAATAACTGCCTTTGGCAAATTCGTAAGTAAATAAATGAATATGTCCTAGCATTTTGCCAGGACTTCTGATGTGTCGTTTCAATACGCAAGTTTGAAGTTTCAATTTCCTTTTGACTTGCATGGACTTGCAGTTTCGTTTTGTCTATACATAGATACCATAGTCTCAGTACTCAACCCTGCAATGGAGTGCACAACACGTGGTAACACTCTGTTATTCACCATAATCTTTTAAAATGTCTCGAACAATGTTTTCCCATTTCTTACAATTTTAAAAGTATATGTCTGTACCAGACTTGTAAGCGATGCTATGTTCATTTTCTTAAGTTTGTTCGTGTTGCCATTCAGGGCTACAAGCACGCTGTGAGTGGCGACTCCTCACTGCTGTATCGAGTGGACTTCATGCCTGGACTGGGATGGTAAGAACATTTGTACATATCCTTTTATCATAACTCTGAAAGGCATGCAGCATTCTTCATCGTGATTAAAGTGTCGAACCAGTTTGTTGGTCAGTGCTAACGCAAACACAGAAGAAAACGAACAGAAAAAATAACTTTAATCAACAGATTTCTTACTAAATTTTGTCTTGTTAATTATATTATTTTATTGCAATGATTAAAAGTTAGTGATTCCTTTCTTTGTTTTCTTTTACATTTGTTCCCCGCTGATAACTTCTTCATTTTTTACAGCGCTCCACTGAACATCAGTGTATGTGACGTGGTACCCTCCTAAAATATTGTTAAACAGATTTATAGCAAATTTTGAGTTCCTACACCAAAGGGGTAACCAGGTATAAATATACTGCCTTCTTCTCCTTCTCCCAATCCTTCCTTCTTCCTTTACCTCCTCCTTCTTCTCCTTTTCCTTCTGCTTTTCCTTCTCCTCCTACTTCTTCTTTTCTTCTTCTTCTTCTTCTTCTTTTTCTTCTTCTTCTTCTTCTTCTTCTTCTTCTTCTTCTTCTTCTTCTTCTTCTTCTTCTTCTTCTTCTCTTTCTCCTTCTACTCTTCCGTTGCCTTCTCCTTCTTCTTCTCCTTTTCCTTCGTCTCCTCCTCCTTATCTCCTCCTTCTTCTCCTTTTAATTTCCGTCTCCTTCTCTTTTTTCTTCGCCTCCTTCTCCGTCTCCTTCTATTATCATTATTGTTATTGTTATTAAAACCAAGTGCTGGAAATTTATATTGTTGTGGCGGATCAGTTAATAATTTAGCTATTCCAAGGCATTCTTTGGAATACCGCATACTGTACCACTTGAGTTTACTATAAAGAGATGGGAAAAAGCAAATACAACCCCATCATATCCTTCACAGTATTTTTGATTACTCACATATAACAGTTTATCTCTTCAGGATCTTAAAGAGAAAGTTATTCAAAGAAGAGCTAGAACCTCAGTGGCCTGGGCCCGATCGATTTTGGGATTGGGACTGGTGGATGAGATGGCCGGAGATAAGGCGTGACAGAGAGTGCGTTATTCCCGACATGTCACGCACTTATCATTTTGGTACAAGAGGAGTAAGCGTGGCCCCGTATTTCCAAGACCTGTATTTCTTTAACCGCACTCTCAACACGCAGCCATATGTCAGGTTCGATGTCAACAAAGTCACGAACGAAAACTACGAAAAAGAAATTGAAAATTTGATAAAGTAAGTTTATCATCTATAATTGTTTTCCTGTTGAGAGCGTCGGCTTCAAACAGTCAATGTTATCTTCACATGTTAGTACTAGTTCATAAAATCGTTGTTCTTTTTTATTATGCTGTGTTTCGGTTGTGCCAGTCCCTTGTTCAAATAGATTTCAGGAACACCTTTTAAAAATACTTTAAAAAATCTCCTTTCGATTGGCTGTTGCAACTGAATGCCAGAAGAAACAACTTTGCTGAGTAATTTAAACTAACATAGTGTAATTCTAACTCATTGACAGTTTATCAATAGCAATGGTATAGCATAACATCGTTTATTTTGGGTTTTTGCTAAATTCATACTCTCCAAACACTTACATTCTTAAAAGTCAAAACGTTTTCGGTATTTAATATTTTGCATTGATCTCATACTTGCTTTGAAAGGTAAGCAAATTATCTTAAGTTTGTTCCACAAAAATGTATAACGTTAAACATATTGAAAGAGTCTTTAACTAAGGTTTCAAGCATCAGCCTAAGAACTTTCTTATTTCACTAAAATGACTTCGTGCATTGTAGATTTGGTATCCGCAGTCAAACCAATGCTTTAGTTTTCTGTGACACTGAACTTGATGAAAGGCATAGTTATAAGTCACGGCACATTACTGGCACTTATTGGTGGTGTGCCTGGGTTACAAAACCGTTTCAGCTTACCAACCCTTGTACTCTAATCGTAGTGTTTTTGCCATGGCAGCTTGATAGGGTCTCAAATCTAGCTGCTTTATTATTCAACTGCATTTTACACACAAACGAGTTTGAAGACAGTCATTCAGTTCATTGTGTCAAACTTGTTTCAGTAACAAGGAGTGCATTTGAGGAAATGTGAAAAAAGATTACAACGTCAGGTTTTGGTGCACCTTAAAGTTTCAGATAATTAACGTCGCGCGCCAAACTCTGACGGTAATTTTTTTAGAAAAATTCCTTAAAGAATTCCTTGCTGTGCAGACAAATTTAATACAATAAAATGGAGTTCACCTAGCTCGTGTTCGTGTAAGGTTCAGTTGATTACTAAAAACAGGCATTTTTTGGACGCCTTGTAGGATAACCGTAGAAACAGAATTTTCAGTTGGATTATAACCGTTAATAAGTGAAAGAGTTGTTGTATCACTAGCTAACAAAAACTGACAGTAATCCATTATGATAAACGAGAAAGCCATTCGTAAAGTTCAGTGAGACAAAAAGTGGAAAACAGGTAGGAGCCACCTTAAATATATATATGACAATCTTCGCTGTTTGCTCTTTCCCCATGCAGGAAAGCTGAAGTTCTTGACCATTCTAAATCTCCGTGTGACAAAGACTTCATTCCAGACACGAAAGGGAAAACGTATTTATTATTTATTAAGATGAACAGCACTAAAGATTGGAGAACGTGGCAGATGGTGGCTAAATGCTTCAAGATCTGGGATTTGGACAACAGAGGTTTTCATCACAATTTATATCGCGTATGGAACAAAAAGAATCAAATCCTTGTTATTGGATACCCTGCTTCTCCGTACTCGACGTATAAACCACAAACTGTGGCTCCAATACAGTCACGCTAGAAAGCTGCTTGACAGTTAAAACTATGAAGCTCAATCGGCAATTGACTACCAAGACATCAAAACGTCCACGGTCACAGTCATCATAAACAAATGTTTGGAACAAAAGTCAAAAATGACGCAGAAGCTTGTTCAAGTATCTCCAGTGCATAAGATACATGTATACAGACACATACACACGCACGTACACACATGGTACACGTACACATACACACGCTGTACTGACAGACAGACAGACAGACAGACAGACCGACAGACAGACAGACAGACAAACAAATGTACACACACGATACGTTCGTATCAAGTTCACGACCCAGATAATGCAGTTTCTCTCTGAACAGTGTAATGATACTAGATTGCTCTCGATACATTACTTAGTAACAAATGATCCAAGAACAAAACAACAATAATAAAAAACTACTCATGTTAGATATTTTTACAGTTATTAAAATAAAGACTGGCTAATGATGTTTTATACCATAAACTTTGAATGCATCACACACTTCAGAAATGCATGCTGTACTTCATCAACAGGACAGTGCATGATGACGTCATTGACTAGAGTGCTTTGCCCACTTTCTTTTGTAAGATAGATAATCAGTGCCAATTGTTCTACCATCCTCTCGAGGGAATCAAAATTTGACTAAGAAAAAAAAGATTTGTGAAGCATTCAGCTGGTAGTTGTAATAAATTGACGCTATCATGTAAATGTTCTGTTGAGCGCTCGAGACGGCAATTTTACCGTTTTTACGAAAACAAGGAGGGGAGGGTGGGGTGTGGTGGGGATAGGGGAGATTAAGGGCGCTCTTAAGAAAGGAGATAATCCTAAATCAACAAAAGTATCAAAGCTGGAAGTGCCGCCATGGTTGCAGATTCACGGTTACTTGGAAACATCTACAACTATGCCGTACACAAGAAAGTACCTCCAGTACAGGTGACCTAATACGGAGTTTACAAGACTGGTTTTCACAAGATAGCAACAGTTGCAACAGAGATAGAGACGGGAGCAGAATATATAACAGGGATCCATACAGCCACTGTAAAAGGTTGACGGAGACAGAAGGTCATCAGACAAATTGATACTTCCATCTGAATTAACGTTTTACAGTGTTTGTATGGATCGTTGTTGTACCGGCTCCGTTTTCTCCACTTTCGTGTCTATCGCCTGACCAGGCTTAGGATCCGGCTCACATTAAAAGAGAAGATAGAAGAGAAAGCATATAAAGATGACGGACAAATAAGGTAAAGTAAAGTAAAATAAAGTAAAGCAAAGCAAAGCAAAGCAAAGCAAAGCAAAAGTAAAGTAAAGTAAAGTAACGTAAAGTAAAATAAAGTAAAGTAAAGTAAAGAAAAGACACTTAATTTATTGAGGATAACACATTTACATCCATAGGATGTACTCTTCCATGTGACCCTCACCACAACACCGGGATTGCGCTACTCTTTTTGACGGAAGTAATTGAGGGTAATTACTGAGGGTAATTTAATCCCCTCTTCTAAAAATCTAGATCTCTTGAATAGTCTAGCTAATATTAGTCGGCCTTAACTTGAATCAGATCATAACATGATATTGACTGACTGACTGACTTGAATTTCTTTTGTAACTTTTCACAAAATATTTATAAAACATTTTTGGTTGTTGAAGAACCACTTCGTTAAACATTTGTATACCTCAAAGCATTAAAAACTAAACTTGTTTTAAGTTTTCAGTTTATCTAATTTGCCTAACTCTTTCGCTTTAAGTCGTAAATGTTAAAGGCACTCAATCAGTCCCGAAAAAGATCTCCTAAATTAGGTTACTTACATTAAAACTAAACTGAAGTTCAAAAAATGTTGGAAAGTTAAAGTATTCGCCGCCTCCTTGTACGTTTGTGGGTCAGTCACAATTCCGAATATGAATTCTATCTAAACTTTAATGAAAAAATAACTCGACGATTTTAACATAAAGATGTAGCTTAGAGATAAGTCTAGCATGCGGTACTATTGCTAACAAACAAATAGTGTCTGCATGACCTCGAGGACATACAAAAGGTGTCTCTTCTAAAACGTCTCGAGGAAGCAAAGTTTTAAAATTTAATCAACAATATTTCCCTGGAGCTAGCTAGTGACGTATGGGTTTTTATATATTAACAAAATGTCTAGAAATTGAGATTGAAATTTTAAAGGTTATAACTAACTAGAAAAATTACAACGTGTTTACGCAATCCTTTTTCGTATTTCCTCGAATAACTACCTAAAACAATCGTTCAAAAAGGTCTGAGGTTCTCGTGAAAATAAGGGGTGGGGGAGCAAACGTTTGTTCCTAGTTACCCTGAACCTACCGGTACTAATTTCTAATTTTTCCAAATTTGGTGTTTTTCAACTTGTAACTAGCGTTAATATCAGTACAAAATAAAGCTTTTGTTGTTGTTATATTGTTATTGTTGTAGAGGGAAATATAACAACAAAATAGATCCTGTTTTGCTAGAACTCGATTTTGTTTTATACTCTTATCTGCTTTGTGTAAGCGCAATGAGAGGACGGAGGTGAAATATTTGTACATTGTTTCAAACTCGTAAAACTTCTTACGCGGCTCTAAATGATTTCGGGTCTCTCTTACTTTATGGAGAAAATTCTTATTCCAAGAAATACTATGTATCCTTAATCTTCTTCCTTGGGTCTCGTTTCCTTATTTGGCATAAATATTGGTGAAATATCAGCTGGTTTGTAGATTGCATAAGGAGAGAAAGGATGGTTGACAACCAAAATGTGATTTCCTTTGATCCAAAATCGCCATAAACCATTGTGAAATCCGCGCGGGTCCAGATCCCAAAGTCGAAAACATCGTGCCACATTTGTCCATGTGATAAAGTCTCCGGAACTGTCTTGGTGGATATAGAACACGTAGGTTTTACCCTTTGTATCGGGGATAAAATCCTTTACATTTGAACAAGGCGTCTTAGAATGGTCCAGTACCTCAGCAACTCTAAAAATGAAAATAATAACTGATTAACAATGACTTCCTCCCTCGAGATGGATATGCTTTAGCGGACGGGTAGTTGTAGGGTAGATATATGTACAAGGTTCTAAATGGACTGAATACATGTCTGGTTAAGTGACTGATTGGAATTATTAGAGGAAGGACAGAATAAACCAGAAAGAAAGGATGAAACAGGGAGAAAGGAATGAAAGAAGAAACGAAGGAGGAAGAGCTAGAAAAAATGTAGAACGACTGAGACAAACTGAGGAAAAATGGACGGAGAGACTTACGAAGATGGGTGAAAAGAGGATGGAGATGTGGGTGGATTAATTAAAGGATTCGAAGGAAACAAATGGTACTTTGTGCTTGAATTTTAACTTTTTTTCTCATCATGATCAATAGAGCAACTGTATTACCACTAAATTCTTCAACAGCGTTAACAGGGGTTCTATATTATTTGCTTTATCAAAATTATTCAGCCTCACCCACCTTAGCAGTCTCTTTATCTCATTCTCATAGCTTTCTTTATCCATTAAATGTGCGTTAAACTTAAGATGCGTTCTGTTGTTGAGTGCATGTTTCTTGAAGTACGAATATTGCATTGAAGGAGCCACGTTAAGCCCCTTAGCACCGAAGTGATACGTCCTCGATACATCCGGGATAATGCACTCACGGCCTTTCCTACGTAGTGGATGCCTCATCCACATGTCCCAGTTCCCGTACTCGTGAAGCTTCAACCACTTGGGTTCAAGCTCGTCTTTGTACAGGCGTCTTGACAACACCCTTTTAAATCAGAAAACAATTTAATTGATTCACAGGAGTTATTGTAGTTGTAAAGCAAATGCTAATAACTTTAAGCTTTGCAAAACAGTTAAGGTAGCTCCCAACTGTTTTTCATTTTGCTGTGCCACTGAACTTGTACATCATTATGGACTTGTGCCAGTTTTTGTTATCTGGTGTTGCAAAACCTTTTCAGTTTATCAACCCTTGTACTCCCATCGGAAATTTTGTTTCCATGACAACTTGACAGGGCCTCAAAAACACCCTATATTTAGCATTCGACTGCATTTTGCAGAAAAAGTAATCGGTGAACCTCCTTTCTTGTTGCATCAAAATTGGGCGCACATCAAGGAACATTTTAAGAAAGTTTAAAAAAATTCTGTCAAGAGGCCAGGTTTTTGCGCCACCTTAACATTTCAAAATATTAAGATGGCGCCAAAACATCTTGACATAATTTTTCAAAAAATTCCCTGAATGTTATCCTTGGTGTGCAAACAATTTTGATGCAATCAAAAAGGAAGTTCACTGACTAACTCTTGTTTAAAATGCAGTCGAATGATAGAAATAAGGTGTATTTGAGGCCCTGTCAAGTTGCCATGGCAACCAAAATGTTAGTTGGAGCACACGGGTTGATATGCTGAAATGTTATTCTAACATCAGCTCTCAACAAGTAGCAGTTATCTTTTACTACAAACGAGTAGGCCTTTCATAAAGTTCAGTGGCAAGGTAAATCGAAAACAGTTTCGAACTACCTTCAAAATAACAAACGTTTGGTAAGGCGTATTATAAACACTACATGTCCATCTGACCAAGACTAACATTCCTTCCTGAATGTTGCTCTGGGCAGTCGAAACATTGGATTATAACTATCAACCTTATAGAAACCTTATTGTTTAGCTTCAAATGCGCGTCAAATGAGCTTTCTGAAAGCTTTCTGAGCTTTCCAGAGATTTTACAAAATGTGTATATTTTGTCTACATAATAAAATAATCACACGGCGGCTTGAAGATATGAATTTTATTACATATGTAAAACGTTTCTATTCTCACACTGCGCTCGTTTGTAAAAATTGTTTTTACCACTCGAAATTCAAACTCAAATATTCGCGCTTCCGTGTGATACCCTCTTTTTCTATTTGAGAGATTAGTACAAATCAAACCAGTGAATAGTGATTTGTGCACGTTGTGATTGGCTACTCAAACTCGGGTTATCTAGTGCCATCGCCTCCCGCAATTCATGCGTGACACGATAAACGAACGAGGCAACTTACTACTGCGAATAGAAAGAAAACCACAAAATTTATTTGTCTTTTTTCAACTGCAGTTTTTTCTCAGCTTGAACGCTACAGCTTACAGTTTTCTTTGCAAAACAGAATTTTGCAGATTTTGCTCACTGTTTTGGTTTATATTAATACATTCGATCATTCTCCTTACCCTCAGTGTCAATGCCTAGCGATAGACATTCACCTCACCGCATTCGCGGCTTGGTGAATATCCTTCGCCAATCGCCTCTACTTCTGGAATAATTGTTGTATGTTATCAGAAATTTGCGGCGCGAATGGCTTTTTTGAATGAAGCCACTGAGGTCACGCGGTATTGGCCACAGCTAAGCTGCGCTATCGTACAATACGATGCATTAAACCCTAACCTGGCCAGCAATAATTTATACAGTAAGTTTGTGCATAATTTATGGTTTGGAACCAGCCAATCAAGAGTCCTGGTTGCTGACAAATTTAAAGACGTACGACCAACCTAACGTGATCTTTTGCTATTGTTTAGGCTTTTACTGGTAAGTCAAATATACTTTAGTTAGATCTTCACCACTTGGGGTACGACTCTGCCTCTCCCCTCCCCTCTCGATCTCGAGGCGACATCAATCAATTTGGGGATGTTTGAGTCACATCTTCAACTCAGCTCAGCTCCGTGAATTTCGTGGACCATGAAAATGACAACCGGCGCAAAGGATCACGGTAGTTGATTGTAAGTCTTTAATCTGACACGCCTTCAGTACCTTACAAGTAACCACACAGTGATTTGATTGGCTGACTGCCAATTACAGACTATTCAAGAACTTGTATCTGTGGCCACATTTTGGTGAATCGCGCTGTACCAAACCAAACATGCAGGACACTAATTAGCAAAAACTTCTCATCGTACGCGCGTATGAATTAATCAGTGGTTTGACGAAACCCGGTAGGCGAACAACCATAACTCTTCTAACTATCGGGCCAACAAGTATAAATCTTTTATTAGTCAGTTTAGTATGTAGTATGGCTGGATATTGTTACGAGTCTTGCAGTATTTTGACGAGCCCTTCGGGCTCGTCAAAATGCAAAGGACGAGTTGGATATTAAAGTTTTTTATTACTACCCCGGCCTCCAAATTTCTTTGACGCTTCACTGTCTTTGACTTAAGCCTGAAAAACCCGAAGAGAAAGCAGACTTCAAAGCCATCATTCTTCACTGGCGTAATTTCCTTTTTTTTTATAAGAACGTTAGGTTGAAAAATGCTAAAGTTTAAGAACATGTTCAATAACATACCTCAGGCTTAGACTAAGGAACGTTTATTTCTACAAATTCTGAAAATGGAACGGGGAACCGCTACTAAATATCGAGAGAAAGCAGTAAGTGCAATTTCACATTTAATTTTTGTAAACAGGCGATAAAATGTATTTGGGTACATATATGTACATATAGATGTTGGGAACAGCCTTTCAATGTATCTATACAGACACAATTCCAAAAAAATATCAAGAACAATTTTTTATAGAACATTTGAGATCATAAAAAAAGTTAAGAACGCCCAACCTTAGCCCAAAAAATAGACGTTCTAGGATCTTATAATAAGAAGTGTATTCAGCTATCTTTTTTAAGTCACTGACGTTCTTACCATCCAAGTCCTGGCATCGACTCCACTCTGTAGGTCATAGTTGGGTCACTAGCAGTGTGAGTGTATCCCTGGTCAAAACAAGAAAACTATTTTATTGTATATGATTTTCTATATTGTAAAGCTCAGTCAGGATACAAACATGAATGGAAAGGTTTAATTGGGGTTTACACCTTTAATAAAACGTCCACCGACAGAGCCGAAATACGGCGGGCAAACACGCTGTTTTGTGATTTGCCTGCGTATTGTAAAAAAGGGCTAAATTTTTGAATGTCTCCAATTTTGTGCATGCAAAATGCAGGCTCTAAACTTCGGAAAAAACACAAATCAATTAGCATAGAACAGCTGAGAAAGATTGATAAAAATATCAGTTTTTCTGCAGACCGAAAAAAGCACCTCCCCTAAGAAGGCCCAACTTCTTTTCAACATCTTTTAGCATTTGATATACTTATCTTTGACCAAACTGGAGATTGTGTGCCAATAGACTTTCACTTGGGGGGTTTGTTGTCCCAATTCAGATCACGTGAAAACTCCATTGCGAACAGTTTTCTGTATTATTGTAATAATTATATAGCTGGTCAGTAAACTCTATAGTATTGACCAAACTATTATCTTTTTAATT
>JAOEHT020049954.1:0-13994 GCA_025448195.2 Parazoanthus atlanticus | reverse complement strand
TTCTGCAACTAAGGTTGATTTCGACCGAACGGAATGACACAACACGCCATTGATACACGAGGCCAGAACCGTTTTTTTGAGCTGCGCATGCTCCAATACAATGACCTATAGTAAGTAACGCAACCGTGTTGCGTGGCACCCGCCACGTATGCAACACCTCTCCCCCCAAAAGGGTTTAACTACTATACCAATAAACTAAACTTCCTCAATAAGTCTCCTTGGAGGTTTTATTTCCCTAGTGGACCTCCTTAAAGGTATCACGTCAACTGCCCCTGGCATAGCAGTAGTATCCCCTGCTGGCAGCGCCTATGACTGCCACCGCTTGGGCTGACTGGAACCTGTGTCGAGTCCTTGTTGAGCTCATGTTCCATTTCCGTAGCTAATTCGGGGGTACAATTCTCTACTGGTACTACTAGAGGCAATTGGCTTGTGCCTTCTACCACATCAGTAACCCGGTTGTCCCTCAAGCGAGAGAACAGCTGATCAGCATGGCGCTTTATATATCTTTGATCATTTAAGAGCACCCCATAAGTCACAGACCCTTGTTTATCTACAACTTTCCCTGGCAAGTGCTTAGATCCCCGTCCATAATTACGGGAGTAAACATTTTCCCCCACTTCAAAGTCCCTTGGGGCTACCTTAAGGTCAAATGCCTTTTTCATGTCTCCCTGCTTGGCTTGAACTTTAGCCTGAACTGAGGGGAATACTGCGGCCATGGGGGTTTTAATCATGCGGCCCATCAATAACTGACAAGGTGGGACCCCTGTGGTGCTGTGAGGGGTGGTGTACTGCCGGAGGAGGATACGGGAGATTTTTGTGGCCAGACTTCCCGACTGCATACGTTTCAGTTTTGCCTTGAACGTCTCTACTGCCCGCTCAGCCAGCCCATTTGATGCTGGATGGAATGGAGCAGAAGTGATGTGGGTAATGTTATTTCTGTTACAAAAATTTGCAAATTGCTCGCTAGTAAAGCAGGACCCATTGTCTGAGACCAATGTATCTGGCACTCCATGAGTGGCAAACACATTCCGCAGGCTCTCAATAGTAGCCTCAGAAGTGGCTGTGTGAGCTATTGCTATCTCCACCCACTTGGAGTAAGCATCTACGACAATTAGGTACATCTTACCAAAAGTGGGCCCGCATAATCTACATGAAGCCGAGACCAAGGGCTCTTGCGATACTCCCAGGGGTGAAGGTCTGTTTTGGTCGGGTTATTTCTGGACTCTTGGCAGGTTGAACAAGATTTGACCATTTTCTCCAGGTCATCATCAATCCTAGGCCACCACACTAAACTTTTGGCTACACCTTTCATAAGTGTGATGCCTGGGTGTGTGTCATGTAACTCTGCCATGATCTGGTCACGCCTGTTGGGAGGGACTACAACCCTACACCCCCAGAGGATACACCCATCCTCCACGCTTAACTCATCTTTCCTGTTATAGAAGGGCATGATTTCTGGGGTGCCTTTACTGGGCCACCCATTCAAGATATAGTGCCTAACCTTTGCTAGCACTGGGTCCCTGCTAGTCCCTTCCTTAATCTGCTGGACATTGACAGGACCTTTGTCAATGGTCTCCATGAGGTTTATAATGTCCCCAGGGATGGGTGTGGTTCGGGGTATGTGGGGTAAAGGCAGCCTACTAAGGTCATCCGCGTGGCCATTATCCTTGCCTTTTTTGTGTTTGAGTGTGTAGTTATATGCTTGTAGCATAATAGCCCACCTTAAGATTCTGGGCGAGGCTCTTTCAGGCAAGCATTTGTTCTCACCAAATAGCCCCAACAATGGCTTGTGATCTGTATAAACCACAAAATGCTGCCCAGAAATGTACTGGTGGAATTTCTTTACTGCGAACGTTAAGCCCAGAGGCTCCTTGTCAATTTGACTGTAGTTTTTCTCAGCCGGAGAAAGGGATCTGGATGCCATTACTACTGGGCGCTCACTTCCATCTGGCATGACATGGTAAAGCACTGCCCCTACACCCCTCGGGGACGCATCGCAGGTGATAACCATTTCCTTATTGGGGTCATAATGGGTTAGTATGCCTGCCGACTGAATCAGTGTTTTCACTTCTGTGAAAGCAGCCTCCTGCTCTCCCCCCCACTGGAAGCACACCCCTTTCCTCAACAAATGGCGAATTGGCTCAAGTATTTTGGATAAGTTCGGTAAAAATTTCCTATAGAAATTTACATGGCCTAGGTATGCCCGCACTTCAGGAATGTTAGTTGGTCTGGGCATTTCAAGGATTGACTGAAGCTTCTCTGGTAAAGGTTCAATGCCCTTGTGAGATATCTTATGGCCCAAGTACGCCACCGAATTCATGTAAAATTGGCATTTGTTTACACCAAGCTTCAGACCTGCCTTTTCCAGCCTACCCAGGACTTCATACAAATTCTGCTGGTGTTCTACTGGCGTTTTGCCCGTGATGAGTATGTCATCCAAAAAGACCAAAACATTAGGAATGCCTGCTACAATAGACTCAATACACCTATGAAATATGGAAGGGGCACTCTTAATTCCATAGGGGATTCGCTTATACTGGTATAGACCCCTGTGGCTATTGATGGTTGTATATTTGCACGAGCCTTCATCCAGCTCCACTTGTGCATATGCTTCTGACATGTCAATTTCGGAGAAAATGCTCCCCCCTGCCAATGCTGCAAACATCTCGTCTACCTTAGGTAATGGGTGACGGTCTAATTGGGATACCTTATTAATAGTGGACTTATAATTCCCACATAGCCTTAGTTTCCCATTGGTCTTACGCACTGGCACAATTTGTGATGCTCATTCTGAAAATTTTACTGGCTCTATTACGCCTAAATTCTCAAGTCGGCTAAGCTCATCTTCCACCAGCTCTCTCTCAATAAAGGGTAAGGGCCTAGCCTTCTGATAAATGGGGACTACCCCTTCATTTACATGTATTTTAGCCTTTACCCCTTCTAGTTTCCCAAGGCCTGGTTCAAAAAGCTTAGGATAATCCTTAACAGGGTTAGGAGAGTTATCCGAAATAACTACGTGAACCTGAGATGCCATGACTGCTTGCCAGTCTAATTTAAGTTTACCTAGGATGTCTCTCCCCATCAAGGTGGGACCCTGATGATCCACAACTAACACTCTGTTGATAACAAATTGTCCCTTGTATGTGAAATGTCCTTGGAATGTACCCCGGATCGTGATAGCCTCCTTAGTGTAGGTGCGCACCGGCTTCTCATAGTGTGCCAAGTGAATTGGTTCCGCCATTGAGTTTTGTAAGTTCTCAAAGTCATTCTTGCCCATAAGGGTATACGAGACGCCCGTGTCAATTTCATCTGAATGGGTTTTCCATTACGTGAGAGTTCTACAATGTGGGGACCCCTAGCCTTCGCTTCCTTGGAGTAGAAAACACTGTAACAGTCGTCCTCTTCTGAATACTCCTCCGTCTCGCGATTACCTGGCTCACTGTCGATGTTCTTGACCAGTCTGGTCATGCATTTGACGGTTGTATGTCCCCTCAAGCCACAGCGACCACAGCGGAACGACTGTTTGCGTGTACAGTCGCGGGCGAAATGTGGGCCGCCACACCGATAGCACTCGATATGTTTGCCTTGGCTCTTAGTATCCTTGCGAAGTTTGTTTGCCCTTGAGCTTGGGGTGAAATCTCTGCTCCTTTCCGATCTGTGAATCCTTTCTTCTGAGGTTATCCCACTGGCTCCCTGAGACTCGGTAGGCGATTCTTCATTGAGCGACTTGGCGTTCTTGTTTGCTTTCTCGACCGCCAATGCGATCTGCTCGGCCTTTTCCAGGGTCAACTTCTCCTCACTGATTTCGAAGAACCGCCTTTGCGTTTGTACATCCTTTAGGCCGTTGACCAATTTATCCCTGAGCATTTCATTTAGGTTCGTAAACTTACAATGTTCACTCAGTTTTCGCAGTGCCACGATAAATTCGGCGACCGTCTGCCCCGGTTTCCGTACGCAGTCGAAAAAGTCGGATCTCGCAAAAATGTAGTTGGGTCTCGGAGCCAGGTGGTTTTTCACCCTCTGGATGATTATATCCAAGGTAGTGGTTTCTGCCTTTAGTTGCTCTTGGCCGATAAGGTTTCTGATGAGTTTAAACGTATCATTTCCGACCGACGCTAACAGGATGGATTTCTTTTGCTTTGCATCGGTGATTTCGTTGGCGCTAAAATAAAAGTCCATTTGTTCGCAATATTCACTCCACTCTTGACCTGTAGAGTTCAAATCGAACTCCCTAAGCTTTTCATATGTTGATCTTTCCATGTTTAATCCTCGTCGCCACTGTTATATTCTGCAACTAAGGTTGATTTCGACCGAACGGAATGACACAACACGCCATTGATACACGAGGCCAGAACAGTTTATTGAGCTGTACATGCTCCAATACAATGACCTATAGTAAGTAACGCAATCGTGTTGCGTGGCACCCGCCATGTATGCAATAATAATAATAATAATAATAATAATAATAATAACAACAAGTATAATATTTTGAGAGGAAGCCCCAGTCACGCAACGGTGGTTTTCATGGGGGTCCTCTAAAATACAGATCTGTAAGTCAAAAGGGGATTGTTATTCAGAACCGTCCATTCTAAGTATAGAATGCTAGGTAGAATGAAGTAGAATTTCAAAGGCTGACTCTTTTGTTAGAGCAATGGTTTCTTTATTTATAACTTTCTTCTTGCTGGTGTTTTACATCAATGTTTCAGAACTCTTCTTATACACCTACCATTTAGAGTCATTGGTAAGAAAAACTGAAATATCCACAAATCTACACCGCAATCGATTTCTAGTGGAAATATCAGTCAGTATTCTGCTACTCCTCCCTCTTTTTAACCGTACCTGACCTGAGGGGCCTTTCCAGCCCCTCCCCCCCACCTCCAAAAATCCCCATATTTTAATGACATTAGGAGCTAGCTCAATTAAACTTTTTGACTTTTCCTATAATTCATCTACAAACATTTGCAGTTCAATCCCGTGGCCATGTGTTTCTCTTAGTTGCCACGAAAACCGAATTTTTAATTGAAATCTTTTGTCAAGACCATAATTACTTTTCTAAAATGAAATTTTGTGCGAATTTTTGCAATGAAATCAAATTACCAGCTGACTTAACAACATGGCATTTTCAACAGTTTTAGAATCAATTAAGGTGGTTTTATGACATCATATGAAATCCAAGATAGCAGCCATGACTACGTCATAACTACATTAACTAACAAACAAAAGATAGCATATGAACTAGTTATTTAGACTGTGAGCTTGTACATTGCTAGCGTTTATAACAAGAAAAGTTTAAAAGGGGGTGAGCAAGTCAGTTGAGGCCAACAAAGCCCAGGCCAGGTAGGGTTAATGCTCATTACAAAAGGAAAAGGAACTGCAGAATGTTTCTTGGTAGTGACTTGCATATCAACTAGTTGATTATCATTCTTACTAGGGGGTGGTACCTTTGTCCCAGGAAACCAAATCTCATATCAGTGTAAGTTTCTGGGCAACTACCCACCTACCCCTCCCTTAGGTTAAGGTTAGAGTCAAGGTTGGGGTTAGGTTTAGGTTTAGGGGAGGGGTGGGTGGTTCGTTGCCCAGAAACCTACAAAATCCCAAATATCATCTCTTTTTTTCCACTAATCGTTCTAACAGAAATGCAAAAACATAGCCCAAATCAAATACTCTGGAACCTTGGGAATCCCTACTTCACCCATTGATAATATTGGAATATTGACAATATTCCTACAGACTTCATATTCCTCAACTAAAAACCCTGCTCTTGTTTTCTGATTACTTAATATTCTTAATTATGCCTCCTCGTGCGAAGCCTGGTGTTAAGTACGTTTGACCATTTTGACGCTCCCTCCAGCTTTTGTTCTATCAAATAGCCGGTGCGGCATCTATCAATTTAATATAGAATGCAGCAAGAATACTGAGAACAATCCTTTCTTTTTCCTCATAGAAAATTGCTTTTCTCGGGTGTTATTAATCTAGAAACGTTGATCTTCTAGTTGTGCCTGCAAATCCATATTAATCAACTGTACCTTCGCTACCGCTACAATTGCTTTCTTTGGGAAGTCTTTCCAAAACAATGAGGCCTAGTAAATGGGGCAGCAACGCGCTTGATGGAGGACAAGCGGAACGACTGGAGGTAACGTTTCATGGAACCGTGTTTGCTTCTTTGCACAAGGAGGATCAATAAAATGGTTAAATATGGGTAAAATAATGATTCGCTGATTATACTGTGTTTAACTACCTGTTTCGAGGTGGCAGTTTGATCAAAATGAGTCAGTGTTAGCATTTCGGACTAATTGATCCTTGTTAACTGGAATTTAAAGACTTAAAAGATGCTACGGCAAAGTCTCATATGTTCCATATGGGTTTGTAAATTATGGTTCCAGAAACAAGGAACATTATCATAGAACAGAGACATGACATCAGTTGTAAACTGTTTTACGATCTAAATCTTTCTTTGATTGATGTCAAATCTATTTCAACATATACTTTAAAATAACTTTTCTTGTATACAAATTTTGTCAGGTTTAGAAAATCAACGAATTTCGATCAAGAACAAAACAGTTTGAAATAATGACCAGGAATAGAATGCCAATCCAGGATACGCTTTTGATGTCCGAAGGCTTCGACCAAATCAAAGTATGTTTTTGAGATTTTTACCAAGATTAGATTTTAATGGTCGTGTGAAAGTCTTGCAGACAAACAAGGAAACTTTTAAAATTTCGATTTTTGTCCTGGTACGGTTTGTTCTTTAGATGTTCTTATTCGCTCACTCTCAAATTTCGCTCATTTCAAACATTGCTAACATTTTTTCTTATGATTGGTGAATAGAGAATACAACTAGCTACTTGCTAATTGTTCATGAGAATATACTCTTGACACTGGACTCTAACCAAACTGCCTCCTTTCACTACAAAGAAACCAAGTTCATAAATCAGAATGTATCAATACACAAAGCTTTTATGACGCTTAAATTTCAAATTGGTTACGCATACTAATAATACCCAAAACACAGCTCAACCTGGGGCACTCGCACGCCAGATGGATGTATTGTTTTTACCGCAAGGTGTTATGATTAAAACCAAGATGTTGCTCTAACTCTTGTTTGTGATACCATAAATACTCTATTTAGGCCATAGGGGAGTTTTAGTAGAACTTATGAAAAGAGGGAACTCTTAGTGATAAAGGAATTTTTTGCGAGGACGATTTTCATTTAAGAGTTTGTTTCTCCGCAAGTGCAAACAAACTCTTGTGGGAGTAAAAGAAAACTATAGTTGACCGATATATAGAGGAAATTATTGCGGTATGTGGGGGTAACTGGATGTGAAGAACGCGATGCACTGTCTGTACACTATCAATAATTGAGACGTGAAGCGTGGTATTTTGTGGAACACATCCAAGTCAAAATGGTGAGGTGGGGGAGGGGGGGGGGGGACATCTGTCAGATTACAAGGAAAACAGGCCAAATAGGGCATTTGCTGTAGACCGGTAAATCTGGCTTCTATTTTATACGTTTTGAGCATTGTTGTTTGATTATAAGAAATTCCTCTCGAATCCAAATAAACATTGTTGAAATACTTCTGTTTGGTGCCTTCCAGGAATTGAGCAATTTGTTTCGGTCTACTCAAATAATTTAAATCACGTTTTTTTGTTTGTTTTTCAGTTTTTGGCTACAATTGCCACGTACTACAACTATAAATAGCGTTTCACTTGATAAATATGCACTGTATAATCTTAAGTTACTTTCTTTTAGTAAGTTGAAACATGACAAGCGATACGGATATAGCAATTCCACAAAGAGTTTGGCGATGCCCTAAAACAAGGTGTTTACATTTAAACACCTTTCTTTCTCTCTTTATGTCTTTTTAAATATGTGGTTGCTTTGGTCGACGTAACAAGCCTAACAACTAGCAAGGACAATTTTTAAGCTCTATTAAAATGTACGTCAATCACCAACTACTTATCACTTAGTACAAACGTGTCAATCTTATTTACCGTTAATCAAATTTTGTTTAGTTAACAGTGACTTATTGAGTCAGTGAAAAGGATGTCTGCTAGATAGCATTTTCTTCGATTCTTTGAACCCGAAAATGTATATGTTTCAAAGACCAGCGGTCACATTTGCTGTGCATGGTTGTTTTTCAAAACGTTCGCAAGTTCTCTTGCGTTTTGTCACGTTATGCCTTATCAACATAAAGGCTTTTCCCTCCATCTTGGCAATATTGAACCACGACGATATAAATATGTTCAATAAATTGTTTCTAGACTTACTTGCTCTATGCAAGGAGGCATCATGATGCCCAGTCTCAGTTCATGACTGCAACCAACGTACAAGTAAATATATATATGTCCTTATGAACTTGTACTGAAACTTGTCAACGGTCGATCGATTTTAAGCGAAACTGAAATGGCTTCTTATTTCAATACCGTTATTGTTTCTCTATACGTGTAAATGTACTCATTGCTAAAAATACATATCAACTGAGAACAGGAAAGAAGAAAATTATTAAATGCTCTTCGATTTGCCGATACGCTTTATAATGTTTTGGATGTTGGGAGTGGTTCGCCACCAAACCCCCACCTAACCAAAGACAATTCTAACTAGTGTATATCTCAAATGGAGATTCTTACACTCTCATGACTTAATAAAATTTACCTGGCTTAGTTAATTCATTTAGATATGCAGTAACTGAACACCTGTTTACTGTTACAAAAGCGGGTACATAATTCCGTCCGCCTGAGTACCGACCAACGGTTATTGGACCGTTTTCCGGCCAATTTCGAAATCACTCAAAATACATTTTGTGGCCTTCAGTAACAAATATACTTGAACAACAGTTAAAAGTGAACTGTTTGGTTATTATGAGTTCTACTTTGCAAAATGGAATGTTCTGTTTCACTTGCCCAGCATTTTTCGCGGCGTAATTTTGCAAGAGAGTCAGGAACGCAGCAATAAAGTTATTTCAAGTTCAGATTTCCTAAAAGCGGCTCAGGTTGAAATACGCTAACAACCATGAACTAACAGGGAAAATGTAGCTCTACAATCTTGTGTTAAAGCACTTTGTGCATCATTTAAAACGAGGGCCAAAACAATGGTTGAATATTTCACACTATCGTACTTTCAACTTGCGTTGGTCACACAATTAATTCACACACAACTTTGTAAATCCATCGTCTACCTGACGGTTGAATTCGCCAAAATAAGAAATTTTAAAAGTTTTATCTGAAGTAAGATGTTTATTGGTGTCCAAGAATTTTCAAATTAGTAGTGGAAATGGGTCACGGAGTCACAAACACAAACATTCAAGTTTGGCTGTTTTTTCTTATCTGCAGCTTTGCATGAAACAGTCACGCAATGTGGGTACTCTTGCCGCTTCATATAGTGATATGGTGAGGAAAGTATTAAGAAAGGAGGAACATTAACAATTAACATACTTTCCAATAAGCAAATACAACTTAATGTAAGTATAATCGTATTTACTTTGAGTACTGTTTATTTTTGCATATATGAATACAATTTTGTTTTGATTAACTGATAAACAAAGCACGAGGCTCAAAATGTTTTTATCATCCATCTTGAAATTTTAAAAGCACTCTATTAAGCACAAAGATTTCGTTTTTCCATGACTAATAAATAAAAATATTCAACAAAAGACAGACCTGTAGACCAAATTAGAAATGCTTTTTAGAATCTGTTTTCACTTACCGCAGTAAAATGTTTGATACACTACTTTGCAATTAACTTTTGGCAAGAAAATATGAGGAAAATTTTGTTTGAAAACTGCCCCTGGTGACGAGAGTGCGAACATCTAAATCCCTGGTCACCGAAAAAATTTGAAGTTAAGACTGGCGAAACTACCTCGCTTTTGCCCAGCGTTTACCCACGGTACTAATTCCCGGGTTGGGAGAAGATTAACATCTACTATTGCATAAATGATAGTAATGGCGTTACCTATATTAGCCTACATGCAAGACGAATCGTTATAAACATAACGCATTAGCAGTTTCCCATGGCAACAAATGAAGACAAAGTAATAAAAATAGTAAGAATAGTAATAATAATGATAATGATAATAATAATAATTGTAATAGTAATGATGATGACAATAATAATAATAATAATAATAGTAGTAATAGTAATAAATAATATTAAGAGTAATGATAATGGTCTGGGGCTAATCTTTTGCTGAGCTCCAGGGACACATAACATGTACATATGTAACTTTTAGAAACATTGCTTAATAGAAAAACGAGCCTTGTTGTACTATTGTGATATGTTTTGGTCCTCTTTATACTTAAGCACGTATAAAGCGTACTGATCAAAACTCGGCCACTTCTCCTGTGACCGTCACTTCGCTAAGGAGTTTTACTGAGAGTTCACTGCATGTCTAATCCTTATAAACGTTTCACCCTTTCTTGCAGCTGGGTTATATGTGATTTTAATAGCATTATAAATAAAGGTAGAGTCTCCCACACCAAATTACAGCTGTAAGTGAAAACAGATTTCAAAATAACTTCCATTTTTACAGTCTAAAATAAAAAAAATGATATTTTGATGCTAAATTTCAAGCTGGATGACAGATACCTCGTGTTGTCTCTTGTTCTTTATAATCGCAACAAAAATCAATTCGTATATGTATACTCATAAACAGCGTTTAACTAAATACATCTATACTTGTTTTAATGTGCTGATTACAAACTATGTTAACCGTAAATATTTTCTCCTTTCTTAGGTTTTTCCTCGTCATAACATAAAGCAATGTTGTCTTTACACCTCACTATATAAAGAGGCGCAGCTACCAGCAATTAATGTCAACAAATCGATTCTAAGGAAACAGTCGCGGATCTACTAAGTCACACGCCTCACTGTCATTTCACACGCCGAACAATTGTAATCACACGCCCCATGCTTACCAGTCAACTCAACCGTATATTTTGTAAGATAAATCAATCTAAAGATAAAAAATATCTTGAATCCTCGTAATTCGGTATACATTTGTAATCTAAATAGGTATTACGTTTTTTTAACCACATTTTCTTCTCATGCAAGTAAGTAGGCATCCAAAAAAAACTAGATTTTCAAAATTTTCCGGGGAGCCATGTCTGCGGACTCCCCAATCTCCGTCGGCGCTCGCGGATTCACACGCCTAGCTTTTCTCCAACCTTGGCTTCTCTCTTGCAGTCGCCATCAGAACTTTGGAATTGTTTGTTAACTTCGAGCATTTATTGTCGAATTACGGTATCTTCCTTAGAAATAAAATATTGCGAAGGAGAGTGGTTTTATAAACATAGTTTTATCACAAATGCAAGAGCAGAGAGTCATCTAAGGGTTATCAAAACTGCCCTCTATACAGATGTCATTGCCGTTTAAGACAAAAATTCGGCAAAAATGTATTTGAAATAATAAAGACATTTAAGATTATGTCGAGGCTGGAAATAAACAGGGCTTTGTTAAGAGCTCTAAACGAAGTGTCTGTTTCACCCATAAAAAATCAGCAAGTCTAATTTGACGCCAAGTCCGGTTGATCGGTTCCTAGGCGAACGGACTCTTAATTGAAGTATTTGAATACAAACTAGGCTAACTTTTAACGCTTTAAATTTATTTTTAAACTTTCGAACCACTCATACAAAAGTACAAATAAATCCCGATTTTCTACGCCAGTGTAATCGCTTACTTTTTCACTGTTTATTTTGAGAAGGTAATGAAACTTATCCTCCATAAGCTTTCAGCGAGTTTATATTGTGCAAGCTAAATTATCTATTTTTGAAACTACACATGACTTATTACTACACAAACTATCGGAATCTTATTGTTTTATAATAAGAGAAGCAGCGTGTCTCTTTTTGATAAGACACCATCCCCAAGAGAGTTTTTAAGATTAATAAAGTCTACAAACTTGTTTCATACTCCACGACAACCAACACCTCCTCCCTGTCCGCCATGTTGCGGTCTCCTGCTGCTGCACTTGATTCAGGGAGGGCATCTTCAGTGTCTTCCTCCACCACATCAAGGTTGAAGTGTTCAGGAAGAGCATGTCGACGTGTCCGTGGGCGCTCCATTGGTATCACCTCTTGTATGTGGGTATTTCTGACTGCTATGTTTCTGACCATTCTACTGAGGGCCACAAACGGCTGCGCGATGGCAGGGCAAGATTGAGCACCACAAAAGGTCTCCTTGCACCACTCCTTCACACCTTCAGACAGGACCATTGCGCATTTAACTAAAATGTACAAAAGTTAAACATTAAATGTGGCTGCTGTTACGTCACAAAACGGACGGAAAACAACATTACGTATATTCCATTAGGTAGTGTTTCTCAGAAGAACTGCTTTTCCGATTGATGGATTCGGTCTTTAACTCGTCTGCTACAATTCGCTTTAACTTCAGCTATAGAAGATCTGGATACTGACCTCCGGTATTAGAAAACCCATTTATTTGGTTTGCAGAGAATCATGCAGCGAAGTTAGCAGAGTGCATTAATAGCCTGAATTCACAATTTGATACTCCCCCGCTTCCTCTCATCGCAACTTTATCCACAGGTGGCCCAAGCTACCAATATGTATGGGAAATTTGAATTACTTGGGGCGTTCGGTTACATATCGCGATTTTAAGCAAATGTATGGGAAATTTGAATTTTACCCTATAATGTTATGAAAAACAATAGAATTCACCATTTTACCACAGGTTTCTTGTGCAGTTGTCACTCCTTGTCTTTATGGCGGGTTTTGGAGTGGTTTGGACGCGAATTGAGGGACTGCGGGAAAATTGAAAATCGTAGGTCTTGGGCCACCTGTGCTTTATCTAAATCTTTGTTCCCAAACAGACAAATTACCAAAAATCAAAGAAAACCATCTTGCGAGTCGAGCGTGGAGGACATCGACGCTACCTTACTGTACCAGATTGCTTCTGTGTATAGCTTCTGTTGGCCTTAGCTCGGCCTCTATTATATCGTTAACACAAAAAAGTTGTTACAGAAAAACAATTGATATTAGACTGAGAAAGCCTATGATTTTCAGTACCGAGCAGGTAAAAATGTGCCATAATAACCGAATTCTTGAAGGGTACTTCGTAAGTTTGCTGTATCTATACAACGCATTCTAACCTTTACCGCAGGTAACTTTATATTTGTATATAGCGAATAAGGATGAAAGTTAATCCGGAAGGGCAACCGAAGGTATTTATATAGAATCGGAATATCAAATACTGAGCTATACAGTATTTCAAAAACAAATCATCGTATCGACGTTAAATCTGTAAAGAATACTTTTAATGCCGATATCTGAATCTTGACGACGATACACAAAAACGAAAAACAACCCTTTCTGTTTTAACAATTTTTGAAACTGCGCCCAAAATTTCAATGCTATAAATGATTACATTCCTTCAACTGTAGTTCCTTGTCACTCCTCATTTATCACATTTCTCAAAAGGTGCAATATTTCTGTTTTCGGATACAGCGAAAGGTTGCCCAGAAGAAAGAACCGTCAATCATATCTTAAATTGATAAACATCAACGGAGCTTCTCTGACCTTCCCACAGACGCTTAATTTCCGAGAGGTTTTTCTGAGCAAGAGTCGTATCACTACGAAAAAAAGAGAATAGTCTGCGGGAAGGCTAATGTGTACAAGGAAATGTGTTTAAAGAAAAATAATGTAGTTAAAATGACATATTTTCAAAAATCTGTTAGATCCCAAGAAAATACTAGGTATCAACAGAGATTTTTCGTTAGGATCAAATGTCTAAACATACCTGTGACAACGAATAACACAAAGAAGTTGAACATAACCAGTATGACGTCCACTATAAGGCTGTCTAGGTACGGGTCATACGATTCCTGGGAAACTTCTCTTGGTATTTTCAAAACACTTCCAATTGTCAGGTTGATCAATGTCACAGAAAGAGTGAGCATCTGCAATCGGTCTTCAAAACCATCTTTCATTGGATTCTTTCCGGCGTAGAGAATGGCGAAGAGACCAGCCACTATTGAACCAAGGCC
>JAOEHT020049845.1:0-13997 GCA_025448195.2 Parazoanthus atlanticus | reverse complement strand
AAGGGGGGGGGGGAGATAATTGATGTGCTGAAACTGATATTTTTAATAACTTCTTCGATCTCTATTTTTGTACAGTTGCAAACGAAACTGCAGATTTACTTTCATATGTTAACTGTTATGTAGACACATGCTATAAGTCTTTAATTAAAAACTGAATCGAAACAAAACAATATCAAACTGTTACAGGGGCATCTCAGTTTTAATTTCAGTTGTGCATGACAAAACTGTCCTTTTACCGAATAAAATAATGGATTGTAAACAATAAATGTATACATGTATGATAGTTCGTTAAAACACGGATGGACATGGGGACGGTTTCTCCGCTTCCCGTTTAAAAAAGATTAGTGTCTTCTTAAATGCTCACAAATAAAGAATATTCTTTTGAGGTAACTATTAAAAGAAAAGAAAGAAAAGTTTGATGTCAGAAAACTTACAATTTTTACACAAAATTGACGCGATGTTCTTAAAACAGTAAATTGCATACCTTAGTTTGATTATATTTTGAGAAACAAGTCCGATCTTGAGTTCTGGATCTGAACAATTTCCTTTGTATCTCTCGTACACCGACAGCAGATTTGTTCCAGTGTCTCCACTCTTGATCTTTGAAATAACAAGACGGCTTTATATGCTGCACTCGCTTCTACGTGATCAAGCCTAACTCAGCTTCGATACATCATGTATTGCGGTATTATCTTGACAATCTGAAAGATAAAGAGTGACTGCTAAGTTTTGGCTCCAGCTATACCTGATCAAAATAAAACCATTTCATTAATACCCAGCTTCTTGATGCCCGAGGAAAACAGGAGAATGTTTCGATATCTACGCCTTGTCGATCCTTGTCGATAAAATTTCTAAAATTACCATTTCAGCTGTTACATAATCATAGACTCTGACGTGGGGCTTTAATTATAGCACCGTTAAGAGTGAATGAACTTTAGAAAAAGTTATTTTCAACAAATTGAAAATTATCTCAATAGTTGTCGTTCCTTTGACATAATATAGATTTCACCAAAATCATCTGCTTCGTAAATATTAAATTGTTCTTATCTGTGATAGTATTTTTTCATATCCTCTGACATATGAAGCAACTTTTAATTTTGCAACAATAGAAAAAGTCTGAAAAATATTATTTGATAGGGGCTAAAGCAAAGTTATGATTGCGTGCTATTTTTATTTTACCCATGAAATAGTTTTCATTGAACTTTTCTTTTACTTTGAAAAGAAGTACATATTTGTTTGTTTTAAATTGGTAAATTTTGGCTAAATCTGAAATTCTCGTCATCTCTACTATTATAATCTGAGAGGGTGTTAAACTTGAATCCAATATTCTGTAGTATTTGACTTGGCATAAAATCACGTTTTATCAACAACTGCAAACAATGTTAAATTTACTACGGCAAAACCACTACGTACTTGATGGAATGGAACTGAAACTCTGGCATTCTAAGTATAATTAATTGCTTTACTTATTACAGTGAAACTTGTAGCGAGCTGGTTACAGCAAGTCACATATCAAATCAGTAATGTCAAAATGAGAAATTACAAGAATGCAACTGATTCAGCTGAAATAAAACATACGAAATTACGGTTTAAATTGATAACTAAATAAATGGCAGTTTTACTTTAGTTAGCCGGTTACAGTACAAATGATGTGCAAGTCTGAACTCGTGGGTTGATACACAGAAAAGGGAAATTATACAACAAACACAATGTGTATATATATTATAGCTAGTCACTTAATATGGAGACTCAACCGAGAAAAACGTTCACCTGTATACGTATACCCATTAGCGTCACTCTTAAGTTGTAGCTTGGAAAATCGGGACTATTACATTAAGTCAGTACCAACCAAATTGCCACCATAGACAACAATTCAATACTTAATTCTTAGTGAACCTCTTCATTTTCATTGGTACAACACATCTGTTCGTTTGCCTGAGCTAATACCTACAGTGACAAAAAAGAAATTGCCGAGCTTATGCAGCGCTTTCTAGGCGCATATGTCTCAAAACACTTTACAGCAGTATTTAAAGTAATAAATAAAGCACGATAATTTACCCTTACTGGTATTTTCACTCCGTTATATTAGGGTTTTATGGTTTTCTCGACCTAATCATAAAATTGGGACGAAAAGTTCTGTTCCTTTCCCCAGTCACACCCAATTTGTTTTTAGTAATCGCCATTCCTCTGTAATTTATGTGACAAATTAAATAAACTAAACTAAACTGAACTAAATTGTGTCTTTTTTAAATACTTCTACCTAAATATATTGTGTCGTCTGATCCGAACAATTATAGGTTAGCCCCTCGTTAGATTAAGCAAGCGGAAAGACTGGAGCTCGAAACCTCAGCTTCCCACGCCCAACTTAGTTCATATGGCAAAATCGTATTACCATACCAGCACTTGATAATCAAACCACACATTTGGCTTACTCGCCGACGCCAAAAAAACTAGTTTTTCTAGAACATATTTAGTCTTCCATGGCCAGTGTTTACCCATGCCGGTTTCCTCTACGAAGAACAGGATCTCTATTTCAGATTTACTTAATAAAAGCTGACATGAACTTGTAGAAGAATGCCATCCGTCCAGGAAGAAGCCTAAATGAGTTACTGCCAACAAAGTGAAATGCTGATAGAAACCTGCCGAAAACGAGAAACATGACTACTTATTACCTAGAGTCAAAACTGAATGTTTGGAATTTAATTTTATAAATCGCTCTCTTTTAAACTTTGTTCAATCAATGTAAATAGTATTTTGTATATAGTATTTTGTTATTGAGATGTGAACTTTGAAGTTTGTTTAAATTCATTTTAAGTAAAGACCTTTATTATTATTATTATTATTATTACAGATAGAGCTACGTGTACTTGTATTTCATTCTATGTACGACTGGTCGATCACCTATATATTGGAGTTTACATGCTCACCGCCAAAATTGTGATGGTCTCACGATAGTCATCTTCAGTCTTTGTCTTTATAGTAATAGCAAAAGCCTATTAACTAGTGTTACTGTGGACCGACAGCAATACGTGATGGAGGAGCAGCATAAACCGTGCTGTTGTTCAGGCTTTTGACACATTAAGGGGGCTTGGCTCGTGTTCAGGGATTCATGCCAAGCTCGCCATTCAAAAAGGGTTGTAATATCCACGTGTATAGTGGTTTGGGGGAAAAATCTCTCTTCAGTAATTTTACAAGCATGAGAAGATTTTCACACATCAACTGTTTTAAATTTTTTTAAAACTTCACTGTAAACCAGGTATTTGGCCGAAAGTAGCGCTCATCGGCCAAATTCATATTATTTTTAGAGATGGGAAACCCGTCTCAGACGAGAAAATCGTCTTCAAACGAGAAACTCTTCTAATATAAATCCGGCAGAAGACAATTTTCCCGTCTCTAAGTCATCCTTTCATTTTCCCGTCGATTCAGACGAAAAAGCTTGACGAGAAACTCGTCTGCTTGGGACGTATTTCAGCGTACAAACAAGGAAAAGGACTAGAACTAAAATTCCGAGTACTCGTCGTACCAGTCTTCCTCCTTAAACTCTATCTCATTTTTAAAACTGTCTTGAATGTTTTTCAAAATGCAAAACGGATTTCCCGTCCTTAAGTTTTTATCAGACGGATCTCTGTCAGACGGATTTCCATCTTGAACGTGTTTCTCGTCTTGTAATATGAATTCGGATAATGTTGCTAAATTTGGGGAAATATCATCACGTATGTGCAATCATGCATATATGCTGCTCGATAGATTACAGTTTATTGCGGAAAAGATTGCGCTTATTTGTTTACTTGAAAATTTCATCACTTCGTTTGAAAATATACAGATCGACTCTATGTTTCTAATCTTCGGTCTGAGGGTGTTTTTACTTTGTTTTTAAGTGTTTGGCAATCTGAGCTCTAAGTCTTAGTTCTTATAATGATATATTTGGGCCGGAAAATCTCTTCTCATTAAATATGTATGTAGAAAACTATTTTTACTTCAAATGGTTCAACTTCGCTGTAAATTGCTTATTACTTCTTTGTGATTTTTGCTATAATGCAGAGTGCATTATTGAAAAGTAAATAGATCAGAAAAGACACTTTGGTTTGTTCATTATGGGAAATCTCCACTGCCAGCATAAGTAGCCGATCGATTTAGCTCCCCTCCGCTAGCACAACCCATAACACATTTCGCTTTCATAAATAACAAGAGAGCAACCACTGGCACTGATTTGATTTTGCAAGTGCATGGGTGGATTTGATATATGATGTGATAGGGTCAGTTGTTAATTGTTTCCCATCGTACCTTGTGGTTTTCTCTCTTTTCGTTTTACCGCTTATCCAGCGTCTCTGCCGAATGCACCAAATAACATTCCGCATATACTTATTCAATGTATTCTGACTTAATTAACCGTCAGTGGTTATTTCAGGTACCCTGTACTCAACTCTGTAAAAACCTTATTATTTCTTCTTATTAATATGTAAGCCCTGAGTGCAAACAAAAATATTGTTGTTGTTGTTGTTGATGTCTTTTATGTTGTCGGCTTTTTTTTTTAATGGACTTAATGGACTCGAAAGTCCGCTCCTTCAACTCCAAAACAACATTTTTGACTCAGTTCTAAAAGCCGACCTTAATGAAAATGATTTAAAGATATTCAGGGAAAATGAGTCTTTTATCTTATAAATAGAACAATAGAAAACCTTTCAACACACCAGACTGACAGTAATTATACATACTCCATTTTCATGAGAACTAACGGGTGATAACAAGGACAAGTCAGTGTTAAGCATGAAAGCTTAAATTATTTATCACTGTCATCATGTCATGATTTGAGATCAAGAATCTGTTACCAGTTTACAGGGAGTCAAAATTGTCTGAAATGAGGCAAAAATTATCGATCTGACCTGTTTACAAAACAAAAAAGCGAACTGTTTTCAACGATTGGAACATAGTCCTACATAAGTAACAAATGTGACTGTAATTCAGTACCGAAGATATCATCCATTCCGGCTCATCATAGATAAGTGGTTTTGATAGTTTTTTTTAATAAAAATAGGTAATCATTTAGCAATGTATTTACTATGAGGTGGGAGTAAAACACTGTTGAGTGTTTACTTCTCGAGATACATCGGCTAATCCATTTTCGTAGGATAATAAAAGTGTACGTTGAGTCTTTTCTTAGCAACTATAGCTTAATCTTCCCCCATTTAAATAATACAAACCCTCAGTTTATAAACCAGATAATTTCGACCGAGGCTCATTGTTCTTAATTGCGGAAAACTCTGCAGCACCATATCAACAAACTAAAATTCCACATATATTCATAAACATTGTGGATGTTGACTATAGTGGCAAATCCTAAACGGATTCTTCTTTTTCACCAGAATGTAGGCTTATTGATATGACAGCTCATAAAAGGTAATATCTGAGTAACAAACTTTTAGTGTGATAGTTGTTATGTATTTAAGAAGTACGAAAGGATTGAAATGGGAGAGTTCCTCGCGAAGGAAGGTAAACAAAGCTGTAGCTCTTTGAGGTTCTTGCCTTGGACGATACTGTAAATACACCTTCCCCTAACAACATCTTTAAAAAAATACCTTGGCATTATTTGGCTAAATAACATGAGATTTTGTAGTCACTTTGCGGAAACTAATTTTTATCTTTATCATATTGGGTCAACATTGTTTTAAAAATATTACTATTGAAATGTTTGAACGGGGCGTGGTGGTGGATATGTTTAATGTATTTTTTTGAAAATTAGACGCAAATTTAAGGTCACGTTTTTATTGTAGGTGAGCTACTAGAAAAAAGAAAAAAATCATTCCCCTCATGTAAGCGATTGTAAAATGCCATGGAGAATCGAGTTTTTTCAAATAATTCAACTGCTCAATTATGTTGTGGGAATACATGCATCTTAACTGACCGACATATTTAAATCCGTAACTCGAGCTCTTTCAAAACCATTTTGTTTCTTGAACAACCAGTTAGTTTAAGGCAATATTTTTCGCATTAAATTACGATATGTGTTGTTGGTAAAAGGTTTAGGCCGGACGACTCATGACCATAGGAATTGCTTGCGGAAAATCAAAATGTCTTTCTAGGAGCTTGGATAACAAAAATAGTCCCATTTCATAGACTATGTTCGACGAGAAACACTCAGCTGTCTCAGAAGAACTGCCGAGCACCTTCCGTATCAGGACTCATATGAAAGATCGGTGTAAAATAGCTTTCTGTTGCAGTTGACCGTTTCTGAATGGCGTAGAAGTGGTGAGCACAAGATAAACAGCATCAGTTTGGAACGAAAACAAATATCAACTAGCATTCTCTGTATTCCTGATGTATGTTCTTGCATGATATATTGAGAATATTTGGTGCGTTTCAGTCTTAGACAGTCCTTGACCTTGTCGATTCTCCGGCTCTACGCAAATCGAGTCTGCCGTAATCACTAATAGCTAGCGCAAATTGTAGAAAATGTAGGACCAAACATATCAGTGAAATTGAACCAAAATTTGCACGACACTTTTGTATAAAGAGCACTAAAACAGGCGGTTGTTAATATTTTGAGTGAGTTGCTGGTTAGATTAGTTCTTCTAAGAATGATTCTTATTCATTCCGATTTACAAATACAAACAAAATGAATTACCAATATATACCTGTCGTCTTCTTTAGTAGGAAAATATCAAGTCATTGGCAAGGTCTTACCGTGGAGTAACAACTCCTTCGCATTTATCCAAACATCTCTGAATTCAGGGTTTAAACTTGTTTTTCTGTGTCTGCACTTTTATTAGCTGGATTAATTGTAAACAAATAGAATTTTATCGGAACTTGAAATGTGCAGTTGTGGCACACCTCAATTATATTTTTATAATGAGCGCGTAATATAATGTCTAATGAGGACAACTCTTAAATGCTATCTAAGGAGATCACAAAAATTGGTATTAAGAAAGGAAAGGTTTTAGGTGTTTATTAAGCCGAGGCAAAGTGCCCTATGCCTACCTTAAGATAAATCAATTCAGCGTTTTCCCTAACACTTGAAAATGCAGGAACTGTGTGATCAAGGAATGTCCGGAAACCGCGAGAATATTCTATTTGTTCGCAGTCGCTCTTTGTGTCAATATCGCAAACTTTCGCTCTCGATTTCTGATAATTAGAATACTGATTATCCATTTTGAACAATTACTGGCAAGCAAAGGCTCTACACAACTTTATAAGAACAATGACTGCTCAGATTGTCCAAAATAAGAGCAATTTGAGGCTGGGAAGACTTGTAACAAGACAAGCCTTAACCTGAATGTTTTCAAGACAAAATATTAAATTCGAGTCAGTAATAAAACAACAAAGCATTAAGTTTGTTTTCGCAACATATATTTTCATACATATTAAGTGTTTAACCATGCAAAACCGATTATACAAAAAAAAGGTTAGGAACCGTACATCTTATGTGCCAATCAACGAACGTTCAAACAGGTTGCAGCTGGCAACATTTGAGTTGAAGAGGCATCTTCGGTACAACATTGGTTTATTAGAAATAAGAACAATTTAAGAACAAATCGAGGTTGAAATGCCCAAACAATTAAGAACAATGAGCCTCTGTGAGCCAAATATTTGGTTCTCAAAAAAGGCTTGTAACCTACTGAAGTAGAACTTGCAAAAGTATGCAGAACAACAACGATTTCAGAATGAACACGGTGTTTATGTTGGATTTCTTTAAATGAAATCTTGTCCTTCTCTTTAATTTCATGCTGTAGATTTCAATAAAAATAATTCTTTTTCCTGATAAAAGTTGTTTACCCAAAGCAAAGGGGATTTTAACGCAAAACACACGACAACAATAGTACAACTCTTTGATAATAACCAACTTTTCGAAAATACTTTTTAAATATGTAAAATATAAGTAAATAGGTAGGTGTAATGTAAAAAACAATGTAACTACAATATGTACGTTTGAGTCAAATGCTTTTTAATAATTGTTAATTTTGATTTAGACATACTCCGCACTCAGTTGCAAAAATATTATATCAACCCGAATGGCTGTAATTAGTCTTCAGCAAAGTTTTGACTTAGTGTATCCTGCTCAATCCGGAAAACCAATCAAGTCATAAACATATTCAATTTGGATTTTGTCATGGGGTAATTAGGTACTTTAAGCAGCTGGTATATTGTACACGGTTATGGCTCAGACAATGTCTTAGGAATTTATCTCTTTCCTAATTCCGCTTACCCTCATTTTTTTGTACAAAGAAGTGCGAATTGAGCGAACTGCAGTTCTCTTCAAAAGACAGACTGTGATAACCGGACAATTTGTATATCGGCTATCACGTTCTCCATAAAACCCCAAATTGACCAAATCTATATTTTTCACGTTGTTTTTAATTTCGGTTGCGTGGTGTTCATGTGCAATGCATTGTCCTCCCTAATTAAGTCTCTTCGGTTTTGCGCCATTTTCGTGGACACACTCGCACTGGTTGCTTAAACTCCCCAGATAATATTAACTTGTAAAGGTTAAATAGGGCATTTGCTTGATGGCGTCAATTGACTACAACTACCAGAATGCTTTGCAAATTTTCTTTCTTATTCAAATTTTTATTCCCTCATGAGTATAGTACAACAATTGACCCGAATTATCTTACAAAAGAGAGCGGGCAAAGCATTTTGGTAGTTGTACTATATGACGCCATCGTGTAAATGTCCTATTGTAATCGAATCGTACCTCTCTAATAACTAATGAATGTCGAATTGGAATGTTATCACAACGAAGCGAGAAATTCAAGTAGCTTGTATAAGTTACTCCCTTCTAGTGTATGAACGAATACTGGGAGAATTAAAAGTAAAATAATGATAATAGTAAGTGTCGACACTAAACTCTCGCTAAGCGAAGTGGGGAAGGATTACATGATGTAGTGAACAAAACATCTGGAAAATATTCCTAAATTCACGAGCATTCGCATGTGACAAGAGAACAAGCTTTATACAAATATGAGACACTGAATCGCTGCAGACAGCGATACTCTTAAAAAGAGAAAAATGCCTGCCGCAATAAAGCTGATGATATTGCATGAAGAAGGATGGTTAATCTGAAGTTAATCTTTGCCGATGAAAGTGTGGAAGCGTCCAAGAGTACCCAGGTAGGTGTTAATTTGACTCAGCAGTGAAATGTTGAATATGCTAAACCACTAATGTATATTGGCAAATCAGAAGGCTGTTGTAAATAAGTCGGCACTGCTCTTCAATATAGCCTCATTGACTTCGTCAATTTATAGGAATGCATGAAATGCTTTCTAAATTTAACAAAAGTATATTTCACGTCGTGGCCCTCCCTTCATATGGGATATTTAGTTTTATTGCTTATGGCTTTTGGAGCTTAGCTTTTATATTGACTATCTGTTGTTTATATAAAACAACAGGTATGTTTGTGAGTTTAGGAATACTTTTGAGAAATTTGTGCATTCTTTGTGGTCAGTCAATTAAGAGTTGCACAATATTTGAACTGATTACTTCGTTTGGCAAATTAAGATGCTGTCTCGAAACTTGACTTTTCAACCACGCCGTAATAACACAGTTGACAAACTCGACATTTAAATTTACCGCATTGGAAGATGAATATCCATTTGGGCATGACGTCATTAAGGCACTGAAGGGAGTCTATTCAGCTGGAATAAGACTACTCACAGACTTTTTAGCCGAGAACTGAAATATCATTTTAAGATAATTTACCCAAGTATATTCAGTATGCAGGAATTTAACTGACTCAGTACTATTTCCTATAAAAATGAAAAGGATTATAGGCCGGATTATATAATTGTATCTACTGGAATTTATTTCAGTATCGTTATTTATTAACAGTATTTATACAGGAAGTCCAATTCAGCAGGACTGGTTTAAATGGAGATCTGTATAAAATAATAATAATGATAATAATAATAATAATAATAATAATTATGATAAATAAATAAAACAAAGATAACTAAAGTCAAATAGTAAACATGGATAAGGAGAGGCAGAGCATAATTAGAATATGAAGCTGATAATTCAGTAATATAACAGAGATATTTAAAATAGTGTTTAACATTCTGTTTAAAAGTAGAGAAGGACTGTTCATGGCGTAATTTAGCAGCATTGTATTTAAAAGCGGATTGAAATTTCATGGTCTTTGAATGATCATACATTTTGTACGAACAACTCATGTTTGCGTTGGTTGACGTTTTAACAGTCAATTCATTTTTGCAATGTGAATTTGTCACTTTTTTCGATTTCAGCATATCCGAGTACAGCATTTCGTGAAGCATGGAGTGTGATTCGTTGAAGAAATCTTCTTATAAACAGAAACACCTTTTTCATTAAACAATTTTGCTGGATGGATTTGATGCATGTCTCCTGTGATTAAATTTAACTAATCTAAAACTTTCAATTGGTACACACATATCAAATAAGTTTCATGAATGGTTTTGCCAGTCGAACTCTCTTTCATATATTTTCAAATCAAGACCGCCTGAATGATATGTGTATACACCAAGTTAGCCAGTGACCCGTATTCTGGGTACCGGCAATAAAATACCCTACTGAATCAGGTAATCAAAGCAACTGATCAAGAAAATAGACTCTGGCATCAATTCTTATTACAAAAGGAAGTCTCACTTAGGCTGACTTGTAAACAGAATGCTTGTTTTACTTCTTTCCGCAACTGAAAGTCGTAGTATTGGGTTTCACTAGAATGAACAAAGTGATATCTTGCGATATCCTATAGGCAACGTGCTAGATTATCAAAATAGACACGGACAGCAAGACGGACAGAAACATCTAGACTGATAGACATACACAGACAGATAATACTTGGATGTTTATATTTAAGAACTGGAGGTTAGTGGTGTAAAGAGCAAATCAAAATCATTAAATATTTAAAGAACACGGTTTAACTTTAAGCCGGCCCATTGACGAATTCTCTGCATTGTCACATGTATTCAATTTTACTTTTTCGTGATACAGATACTTTCAAATGTGACTGAGTGAGTGCCCTGCCGCCAGTCCCGACAACAGTCTTAGTGAAGAATGTAAGTTAAATTTGCTTTTGTTTGGGGTGAGGGAGGAGGGCCGAAGGGGGTGAAAGAATTACGAAAAAATGGCAAATTGTAGAACATGCCGTTATAAAACGAAAGAGTGAGAAAGGAGAGGTAAAAAAAGTGTAGCTTACGGTACAACGAAAAAACAATGGCAAGCAAATCATTCTTCCAGCCCCACCCCCACAAGATAATATGGTCCGTCCGTCCTCAGTTGAGTCACCAGGTCACATCACCATGGTTTTCTGTGCTGACAAGTGGCCTGCAATTTGACTATGATTGTCACTACTGAAGTGCCTCGCAGCGAGAACATTTTTCATCTTTCAGTTGTACCTGATTATATTAGAATTTCCGTCACGTCATTGCTCGTGGCTAAGTAAAATAAATAGTACATTAACAAGAACTTAATGGAACCAACTACATTTCCATCAACAATGTTTCCTTAACTTGGTTACAATTTCTAAAATCAATTTAAATTTACAATATGTTTTGATCATTGCATCGCCTGAATTCTGGGCCTTGTAAATTATGAGGTGATAATCTCTAAGTAGTATTATTAGTAAATTTGACACATCTGATCGGATCACGCGGTGACAGGGGAGATGGTGTTGTTTTACTTGACCATATCATGGCTGTAAACAAGTGAAATGCACGTAGGAAGGTCGTTCAACTTCCTCTACAATTGGGTTAATCTGTTCTACTACACTAGCCTCTTCCAAAGGTAGAGAGTTGATGCAGAATTTACAGAAGAATTCATTGCAAATTCACTTTACTGTAGGGAGCAAGAAAAGGAGGGATAACACTGGGCAAATTCACAATTCCCGACTTCGTCTCGGAATCAACCGAAGTTTCGTTCATTTCTCTGAGTGTGTAATGAAGGAGAACGGCGAAGGCGAACCGTTCAAAATAATTGTCTTTGGCGAAGGCGGTGTTGGAAAATCTGGTAAGGGAAATCTTTATAGTTTGTAGTATTTGTATATCCATGACATCGAATAACAGTTGCGGTATGGATTGATTGAGTTGAGGTTGATTAAAGGATATCCTTTTTCCGAAACGAGGAACTTAAAATGTTTGCTATATATACTACCAGACTATGCAGTAGAAACACTGAGCAAGTGTACAACAGTGACTTCCAGTTCATGTTCGTGTGATGGAAGACTCCCTGAAGGGAATTTAAACTCTCAGATTACAGGAATCGTGGTATTCGTAGAGACCAGCACACACGATATGATTGTGGCGCTGCACGTACGCGTAATTCGAAGATTTCTTCAGTAATGCTCCATTTTTTCGTAATGAAAAAATATCCAGCTTGCAAAACGTTTATACTTGTCAGCTTACAGAGCGCAATATTGCAATTTGCCAGTGCTCAGTAGATGATCAAGCATACCGCTTTTATACTAAGAGTTTCTCTTATTGGCTCTAGCTTCTCTGTTGCCATGTCTTGGTACAAGTTTTCAGTAAGGATAAGTCAGTAAACGATTCCATGCAACCATATTTCGACGTTATTTTAACATTACTTTTACTTCCCCAAGGCTACGTATCTCGGAAAATACAGCACAGCTTCTGTAAAATGAGTTTGTTAGAATTTCAGCAGACACAAATCTGCCAGCTCTGTCAACTCCTGTACAAACTGCAAAGATATCAGTACAGCCGAATCGTTCCAGCTTCTTGTTGTGAAAGGTAACAGATTGTTCAGTAAACAAAACTCCAGCAGAGTCGAAAGCTTAAACAAATCGTCTTACACAGAGTTTAAAACATCTAAATTTCCCTTTCACTAACAGGTTTATTAATATTTATCTATACATTATCTTCATTTAATTTTTATTAGCTTCTTAACTTTCTGTATTAAAGATATAGAGCTGAAAAGCACGTCCCTGATCAATATGGCCGGCCGGCTGCAGCGAGTTGATAGGGTAGATGTTTTTTGGCAAGAGCTTTGCGGAATTGCATGTTTAGCAAATTTAGAGAAATCACCTCCTTAAGGACCTCGATTACGCCCAGATTGCCAAAAGCGGTGTCTGGCTGTAACGATTCTTCTATACGAAATGTCTTAGTTGATTTGTTTGCACGAGTGTCTTAAAAAAATTATAAAATAGTGTCTCGTCGCATTGCGCGCAATTCGCAACATAACATGTAGTTGTGTTTGAAATTGATAGGGGATGCTTTCCATCGCTTCTGTTGCCGACTTCTGACTGCCTTGAACGAATTGTCCGTGACAAACCCTTGAGCTGGATTCGCTTCACAACATATAATGGCTCATAAGTGAGGCTTTCACGGCCGAGAAGAATTTAGTTTTAAAACCAAGTGTGCCGTCGTTCACGTAATTTTATAACAGAACAACAAAACCGGTATTGTTTTACCAGCTTTGAAACCAAAAATGGTCAGAGGTCATCATCTGATTATCGGGAATATGTAAACTGTGTGACGTGACCTCTGTCAATTGTGAAAAGTTCTGTTTGCATGGGAACAATATCCGGGAAGAGTGGACCTTCAATAGACCTTCTAGTGACCTATCCTTTTATTAGCTGAATCTTTGCACTGACTGACTGAGGAGGAATATTGAACAACCTAATCAGATATTCTTCGGGCAGCACATGGTTTATAAAACAGGAATAAAGGTAAAAATATAAGGATGGTATTAAATCAGTGGCGTAGCCAGGGCCCCTTTAAGTGTAGGCAAGAAGATTGTTTTTGCTAGGAATTTTGTGCAGACCCCTGCCTATCTCTACTTCATCCAGTGGAGAGGAAGATTTTTTTCAGTTTGCCAGAAATTTTGTGTGGGCAAATGCCTTTCTAATGGTGTTCTAATTGACGAGAACCTGTCTTGGAATGAACACATCAACAAATTATCAAAAAAGATTGCGTCTGGAATTGGAGCACTCAAACGAATACGATCATTTGTCCCTGCTACGACACTGCAGTTCATTTTCAATTCTTTAATTCAACCACATTTCGACTACTGCT
>JAOEHT020049738.1:0-13998 GCA_025448195.2 Parazoanthus atlanticus | reverse complement strand
ATGGGTCAGTCTTCTAACACTGTTCACTTAAAAGCATTGCTCAATCATAGTGCCTTTGGAGGTCTTTGTTTTATATGCGTGGTATTATTCAAATCTTGATAATGATGTCTTGAGGAATGCGTTGTGTACTTTTATTTTAAACAGTAACATTAATAACAATATAATAATACCATCTTATTTGAAAGCAAGTGCCAACACTTCGTTCTTCGTTTTTTCTTAGCTTCGTGTCGAAAGTGGAGGAAATGTTGCATTCACTCTCAAACGGTTTGAGAACCAAAACAAGAGAGACTGGCAGGGCAGCTGTTGTGATACTAACTGGGGATGTCAGGAGTGTGACACGTATCTAAAAGTGTGTGTAACAGATCACCCAAGTCCCTCCTCATTATCACCTTGCACCTTTGGATATTTCCATTCTGGGGAACTGGGAAGTAGCAGTACAATCGCCATTAACAACCGGAAAATGTATGGATTTTCACTGTGGAAGGTAAGAGACCGATAATATGTAATTGATTGGAAACTCCACGAGTTAAAAACAAATTGAAGCAGAAAGAGAAATAATTTAGAACCTTTCCAACAGAATCATACCTGTTTATAATATTAATAACAATATTAAAAATCCTCCTAATTTAGTCAAAAATGTCTTAAACAAAACCAAATACGGCAGTGAGTGTGTAAACTACACGGAGAGCTTCCAAAAGAGTATCTAGTGGCAAGTTTAAACTCGACTTCATGCAAGATCGATCCATTTAGCAAACATGTAGCATATTGAGCAAACAAAGTTTTCTTTACTTTCACAAATTACTTAGTATAGAGTTAAAAGCAGGAGACATTGCAGGTTTATATAGACACAATAAGTTATAAATCTTTCTTTATTAAATCTTCTAAAAAAAATCCAAAACCAATTCACTTATTATTGTTGTCATTTATTTGTTAACAAACTGTAAACAGGGATCGTTTGGTGTTAGAATGGAATCATGGGACGACGACTCGAGTAGTGGAGATGATTTAATAGACAAATACTCCTTCGGCAAAGCCATCACTCCAGGACCTAACAATAATATAACGACATCATCAGTGAGAGTTCAGGGACTCCGTCCAATCAGCTCCAAATCACACGTCACGTTTGAGTACCAAGTGTTCTGTGACAGATTTTACTACGGACCGACCTGTGCGGTGTACTGCAAGGCGACAGACGATTCTACCGGTCACTACACGTGTAACAAGGACGGCAGTAAGAAATGTCACCAGGGGTGGTATGGGGCAAATTGTACGACATACTGTGTTCCTCATGATGATAATATTGGAGGTCACTACAATTGCAGCTCAAGCGGGGACAAGATATGTAGACAGCACTGGTATGGACTACCGTTATGCAAAACGTACTGTAAAAACCACGATGACGACATTTATGGACATTACACGTGTAACGTTACTGATGGGAACAAGCAATGCATGCCGGGATGGTTTCGTCCTAATTGTACGACTCACTGTTTACCGAGCAGGAGCAATATCAAAGGATATTACAACTGTTTGTTCGATGGAAACAAGCAATGCCTGGCCGGATGGTATGGACAGAACTGCACCAGATACTGTGTTCCAAGAAATGACGAAAGAGGTCATTACAGCTGTAGTGCAAATGGGACAACAGTTTGTTTACCATACTGGTACAATAGCAACTGCACCACCTATTGCGTGTCGCATAACGACAATTCCAATGGCCATTATGTATGTTTGGCTAATGGAACAAGGCAGTGTAAAGCGGATTGGTATGGTAAGAACTGTACAACACACTGTGAAAGCACTGGAAACTTTGTATGTGCTCTTAATGGAACCCGTAAGTGTGTTTCTGGATGGTATGGTTCGAACTGTTCAGTTTACTGTGTTAAACAGGACAGTGATATCACAGGACGCTATAGGTGTGATCCTACTGGCAGAAAAGTGTGTATGTCCAGTTGGTACGGTTCCAACTGTACTGTCCGCTGTGTGCCGCAAAGTAGTGGTACGGACGGTTACTACACGTGTAACAACAAAACTGGAGAGAAAGTGTGCAACTACGACTGGTATGGACCAAACTGCGACTGTCAGCCGCATGACGACGACCGCGGGCACTACATATGTAGAAATTCTACTGGAGAAAAAATATGCATCGATAACTGGTTTGGTGTCAACTGTACGGTGTTTTGTCAACCTCAAGATGATAACGTAGGTGGGCATTATACGTGTCACAACAGAACAGGAGCTAGAATCTGCGTGAATGGTTGGTTTGGACCAATATGTAATTGCCAGCCACATAATGATTCTTTGGGGCATTTTACCTGTAATCCCAATACAGGTACAAAACTATGTCATCCAGATTGGTATGGTGCAATGTGTAATAAATACTGTATTGCACGTGATGACCACATGAATGGACACTACTCTTGTGATACTGCAGGCAATAAAACGTGTCTGACTAACTGGTATGGTTCCGAGTGTCGGACTTTTTGTGTGGCAAGAAATGACTCTTTCGGCCACTATGCTTGTAATATCACAACAGGTTTTAGAATGTGCCTTGACGAGTGGTATGGTAGGAACTGCACCACTCCGTGTGTTCCCTCCAACAACACTTCGGGCCACTTTTTGTGTAATGAAACTACTGGAGAACGCCATTGTTTAACTGGATGGTTTGGGCGGACATGTAACGCGTTCTGTGCTCCTCGATATGACCTCGAAGGACACTATATCTGTAATCAAACAAATGGTCAAAAAATTTGCCGATTTGCTTGGCATGGACAAAATTGTACCGTGTTCTGTGAACCAAGAAATGATTCCTTGGGACACTACATTTGCAACTCTACAACAGGCAAGAAGATATGCCTCGATGGATGGTTTGGTGATAACTGTTCAATACAGTGCACACATGGAAATGATTCCACTAAAAGATATATTTGTAACATGACAACAGGGCACAAAATGTGTCTCAGAAACTGGTATGGAGCTAACTGTACCGTTTACTGTAAGAATAGAAATGATTCATCTGGGCACTACACTTGCAATATGACAACTGGGTACAAAGTATGTTTTAAAGATTGGTACGGTGTAAACTGCACAAGACGTTGTATGATTATAAGTAACCGTTCAGGGCATTATACATGTAACAAAACAACAGGGCAAAATATATGCAGTGGAGGATGGTATGGAGAAGACTGTAACGTGCAGTGTAACGCAAGCGATTCCTTTCTGGGACACTATGTTTGTAACGCAACATCGGGACAGAAGATCTGCCTGTCCAATTGGTACGGTACTAACTGTATTAATTATTGTGTATCAAAGAACGACTCTCAGGGACACTATTCGTGCAATCTCACTACGGGACAAAAACTGTGTCACGATGGGTGGTACACAGAAAACTGCACCGTGTTCTGTAGTCCACATAATACCAGTAGATATTCCTGCGACTACTTGACTGGTAGAAGAATTTGTCACCAAGGTCTCTTTGGACTAGATTGCCAACAAAGTGGTGAGTTGTTGTTTGTTCTTAACTTTCGTATCTGACATTTATGCATCCCAATCCTAAACATAAACATGTTGTTAGTTGTTTAATGTACTAGATCGAAACAACGAGGACGGAGACAACTACGCATGGTCCTAGGTTAAAACTTCCCAAACCCGTTTGGCTCAGTTGCAGTCGTTCATATTACCACTAAAGACGAACGTGGGCTCAATTAACTTGACGGAGATCGTTCAACCAGCTTCATTGAATTGTCTATATTCATCTATTAAGCTGAGTTTGCCTATCCATATGCATTAGATTTCTTTTTGATTTGCTTGGAAGATAAAAAGGTGTGATGCGTTAAAGTGAACTAAAATCATAACAATGCTGCGAATGTATATTCTTGTTTACTTTAAGACATATGTGTACAAATCCTTAAAATAATTTGGTTTGTTTATCGTAGTTTGCTTATTATCAGTCGTTTAGTACTTTTATTAACTGTTTTGTAACTTGTCACTGACAAGAAAGCAATTAGATTTCATAACTGCAAGAAAATAATGATGGCGAATTATTACAGACCTCAAGTGTGACCATGTTAACGGTGTAACAAAAAGAGTATTTTAAATTTAAACACTTTCAAATTATACACCTTTAACCTCGATCAACGCGTTCACTCTTACCAGATATCTTACAGGTAACAGCGTGTGTGTATTTAAGAGATTTGCAAAAAGGTAAACTGTTGTGACTCGTCGCCATTTTACTACAAATTGTTATGCACAACATTTAGTAATTCACGTCTCCCATTTTAAAAAGTGGTGCAAAAGTTTTTTTTTCTGTTTTTAATCGGTCCTTTTTTGTCTCTCTCGAATATATAGGTCTTAATTTCCCTCCTTATCTACACTAACGTTTGTTCAGTAACTGTGCTGTCATGATGGTTGGCCCCTTCTAAAATGCTGGAAGACTAGTTTTGAAAAAAACTGTTTTTTTCTGAGTTGGCGAGTAAGGACTGCTCTGACGAAGGGCTAACGCTCGAAACGTCAGCTTTACACCAAACCTTACGGCGAAAAACATACCATATCAACCCTTCATGATGATATAGTCGACCCTGACAATATTTTCTTTGTCAAAACATTTCAAGGTTTTACAGCCCCTCTGAACCACCATAAAAATATGCCCAAGAACAAACAGTGTTGATCAAATAAAGAACCAATGTGGGTTTTTATGACGTTTATTGTTTTTTGTAAGACCAACGTACACAGCACGTACCGGTGTGTTCAGCTCAGTGGACAAAATGTAGAGTTGTATATTTAAGATAAATTCAAAATAATGATCAAACATAACACAAGATTTTCGGAAATTGGCGAAATGACTTCCAATCGTAGATGCTTAAGTTTGCATTGTGGGCGCAAGGAAGCTGACTCAGGGTCACGATTTCATACTTTGGGTAATAGATGGAGGAGGACAGTGTGATGCTTTAGATATCGTCAAACCAGAATAAGAATCGTAAGACAAAACCGTCTTCAAGTTATCATATCTTGTTGGGTTTTTTTTTTTTGCACAAGACGTTTCGTATAGAATGTCATTTCATATTTCATCCTCAAGGACGAGATGTTTATATTCATGGAGTACTGTGCAGACGGAACCATTCAAGATGTTGCTAACCTGGGCCTCCCAGAGGACATGATCAGGGTGTACACGGCCCAGATACTTGAAGCTGTCAGTGTGTTACATGAGCACGGAATTGTTCACAGAGACGTTAAGGGTGGGTACAACCTGAGTACAACCTAACAAGACATACACAACATGGTGATCACACTGTCAGTAGACCTTAACAAGACATACACAACATGGTGATCACACTGTCAGTAGACCACAACATGGTGATCACACTGTCAGTAGACCCTAACTAGTATACCGATATGGCAGATAATGCTGCCGGATTTTGGTTTGGGCAAGTGGTCCCTTAACTTCACTGATAATCCTAATTATTTTGTCAATACTAGTGAATTTTTTAGATGACTACAAACGTGTGTTTATTGCTAGTTTTTAATATTTGATCATTTTTATTTTTTAACAAAATTTTTAAACTTTTAAGTAAATTTTGCTGGTTACTTGTCAATAAACAGTATTATTGGATGTTTCAATATCTGGTAGGGAGACAACTGGTGCAAAAATAGTTCTAGCGAGTGAGGTCATTTCCTTAGGGCACTTGCAAAGTCGTCTTCACTTGCCTAGGTTTCCGTCTTCCCCCCTTAAGAATCAAGACACATACAATACCGCTGGTCACTTTGATTAGTTTTTTCTCAACAACTATAATTATTTATCATACTAAATGCAGTCTAAGGTTTAAAAGTTCTGTTTGAGCTTTAGTTTATGACAACAGTTTGAGTTTAATTAACAATGTTTTATAACAAACTTGAGAAGGAACTCATCAATATCTACGTTTAACAACCATAATAACACAGTGCAAGTTGGTGAATTCAGGAATTCTGAGGGGGGGTGCATACCAACACAAAACGTACCAAACACATGTAAATGACGATGATGATGATGATGACGATGATGATGATGAAAAGTTGCAAACGATGCTTACACACTTTTTCTCATACTCCTTTATGTTTCCTTTAGGACCCCTATCCAGGTTTCACGTAACCCATTGCCACTGCCTGATGTATGCTCTAACAATTCCAGTTCATTATCTTGTAGGTGCAAACATTTTTCTGTCTTCTGGAGGCAGCCTTATCAAACTTGGAGATTTCGGTTCATCCATAAAGCTGAAGGACCCAATGCATACCATGCACGGGGAAATTAGCAACATCCGAGGAACTGTTGGTGAGTGTTAGTTTGTGTACCATTTAAAATGTTATTCTATGAAGTAGTATGTTTCACTTGGATTATTTTACTTTGTATTGTCAACGACAGGAATTTCTTGGCGCTCGCCAAGATAGCCTGGGGGGAATCAAAAGTCGCTCGATTTTCTTTCGCGTCTATATTCTCGAATTTTTATCCGTTTAGGGCTTGTTTTTCAACACTTTTTATCAATTTTTTCATAAAGTTGGAGTCTTTACTACGTGTGAACATTTTACTCAACAAATATTCGCGGTGGTTTTAAGTAAATATTATTTGCTCAGCTGCCCAGCATTTAATTAATTATTAATTTCCCAGCATTTCCTTAACGAAAATGAGGGTCATATAATGCATCTTATACTACTGATGGAATGTAGGTATAGTACTTTGCTAACAGAGCCTATCGTTTACCCGCTAAATAGGTTCTGCCGAAGTTATGTGAAAGATCACTCCATAGCTAAATGTGTTTTAACCGGTTTCATGGTAGAGTGGGCTCGTAACATGTCGGAAGTTATACCCGTTTGTACAAGCGCAACAAATGAAACCGGTTTAAAACCAGTTTGACGCACACGCTCAACAGAAAAAGACACGATTTAGGCATTGCATATTTTTCTAGTTGGTCAAGCTGGTAAAATGTAGGCTATGTTAGTAGGATAAACGTATAGATAAATTCACAGAATATGAAAAGGTCAAGTCTCGGCTAAACCTCGAATTATTTCTAATATGTCTAACAGATATAGTTTGACAGTTTTCCATGAAGCATTTTTGTTTTCGCAACGATAGATAACAGTGAAAAGCAATAGTTCTGACAAACCTTTCTGGTATATCAAGGATACCGTACAGTCTGAGTGGTGTTTTCAGTTATCACTCCGTAAATCCGTTATACACTTAAACATCTACACCAATGGAAATCTTATAGAATTCTTTAAATGATGGTAAGAACCGTGATTTAGATTGAAATTAATAGAGTTGCTTCCGACCCAACGAGTTTCCTACGCGAGGTCCCAACTCAACCAAATTTAATTTTATACGCTGATAATTGAGTTTTGGATCTGTACTGTGTTTTCTACATCAATGGAAGCCTATAAAACTCTTTAAATGATGGTAAGAATACATTTTGGAAACCGTGATTTGGATTGAAATTAATAGAGTTGCTTCCGACCCAACGAGTTTCCGTCACGAGGTCCCAACTCAATCAAATTTCATTTTATACGCTGAGTTAAATTCAGCACAGTTTGTTGATTAAAACCATGTCGGGGATTTTTCCTCTCCATGTCACTCAATTTAACTCATTCATATGCGCGCATACGCAATGAATGAGTTATTGCAAAGCGAGACTTTGCCGTGAACACAATTTGCGTGGATTATATTAACCGGAAATAAAATGTACATTAAACGAGACCTGATCGCAGTACATCTTGTATCCACGCTTTCTTGACCGCCATTTTATCTGCCACGAGGAAGTTTCCCCTTTATTTCAGCTGTCTCGGTTACAAAAATTGCTTTATCGTCGTTATATTGCCTTTGCTCTGAAGTATACAGCCTACGGTGGCCCAAAAGTGCAATACACAAAACACAGTACAGATCCAAAACTTGGTACACCAACAACAGTCAGTACACGAAACTTAATACACAAACAAAACTCAGTACACAAACAAAACTATGTACACAAAACTTAGAACACAAACGAAATTTGCTACACAAAAATAAGAACACAATCAAATATTACTGCACAAAACTTAAAACACAAACGAAACTTACTACACGGGTGTAGGGCTACGTCCGGTGAAATCTTTTGTTCCGAATACTTCGGCAAACAGTTTAAGATTTTCGAAAAAAATATTTTCCTGTCTTAAAGATCGAAAGGATACCTGTATTAGTTAAAATCCAAATTTGATTGTTTTGGCCCACTCCAGACTGTACTGTAACCTCATAAAACTTGTGAGATGCTTTTCATTAAGAAAATGAAACCTAAACTCAACACCCAATCTGACTCGATACGCGCGAAATTATTTACCCAATGTATTGTCGCCTGTCACATCCATGCATTTAAATTAATTAATTTTTCTCTATTCATGTTTTAATTTCCGAATCACCGGTACTTGACTTGACAATGATGTCATGAAAACGTCGAAACGTCGTTCTATCATTTTATCGCTAATATTTCTAGTAAAATGTTTAACAGAATGTTCAATTATTACATTTCGCGGCATAACAGAATGGGTTCAACTTCTTGCTCAGCGAGTTTGCTACAACAAACGTAAACTAATGACTCCACTGTTGTCTTCACGATTTGTAAATCTTTGTTTCCTTATCTCTTCCTAGTTTTCGACTTAGCGTATCAGACAATAGTTGGTCATAACTACCTTCACTTGAATGTTACATTGCTGTTCTTTAACCCAACGTTATAATTTGCCACATAGTGCCTTCCAATTAATTGTTTTTAATTTTCTTTCTACAAACTTTATCTCTGAGCTATTTTAGCCTGTATGACCATGTTGCTTGGTGGAAGTGCCATCTCAATGGACACCTGAGAGGCTTCTGGTTATACTTGCTTGTGCTTGTGCTTCTACTTATGCTTATTCTTAAGCCCAATAGCAAGGGCTTAGCAAGCTTGTGCATGGATGGTGTGGCGATAGAAGGCTGCAAAGATAAACGACCTTCAGTGGACGTGGGATCCTTCTATTTTTTTTATTTTATTAGCTTCCCCATGTAACATTTACAAAAACAAAGAGGAAAATATAGCAAAAACATGAGTTACAAAAATGTTAGACGAAAATTAAAGTGGCTAGGGATCCGCAACAGCGTTGGCCAATTACTGCGGGCCCGTGACTATAAGATGAAGTTAAAAGTAACAATAAAACAAGTACGTAAAAAATATTAATAACAACAGGAAAAGAGGTTAGTTAGGCTACGGGAAGAGTTGCATTTTTTGAAAGTGCTGAGGGATATCACAGTTGTACGTATTTTCGAGGGCTGAGAAATAGTATTCCGTTACGGTATATTTGAATGAAGACAGCTTATCCATGGTCAGGTTTAAGGTGACTGCAAGAGTGTTCCAGGTTCTAGTTGTTCTGTTGAAGAAGGATCTTTGATAAGTGGTTGTTTTACATTTTTGAACAGTGTACTTGGGGATAGGATTGGATGTTGATCTTGTAGGTCTGGTGGAACGGATTGGTGGGATGACTCGTGAAGATAAATTGACCAGGCCGTGAGTTAGCTTGAAGAAGAAGACCATATCTAAGTATTCATGCCAGTAACAGATTGGTACTAATGACAGTGTGCGTAGTCTGGAGGAACATGATGAAGTGCAGGAAAACGGGAGACTGAGTAAGAACTTGGAAGAGCGTCTCTGAATTTTTTTCTATTTTGTTGATTAGTTCGATAGATTGCGGCGCCCAGATTTGCGTAGCGTAGCCAAGCGAACCAGAGATAGATATATTGCGCGCCTCACCGCAGTACTACGAATGAACTTAGTGTTCCGTCGGATGTATCCTATCCTATCTTGTTTGTTTTGGAGGCTTGTTCAGAGGCTTGTTTCTTCCAAGTGAGGTCGCCAGATACCAAGGCGCCGAAGTCCTGCTCGCTTTTTGTTGATTCTAGACTGGTGTCGTTCATCTCGTAAGGGGCAACGACTGCTTTCGTTTTACATGTGACACTCCGTGACCTACACTTGGTCTCACTGTAATTAAAGTAGACCAGATGCTACGGACTGAACATCTAGCTCGTGCAGGTCGGCTTTGAGCTCGACTGCATCGTGAGAGAATCATTTTAGCAGACAACCGCAATACATCCTCGTACAGATCTATGTTACATCTGGTAACGTCAGGTCACTTGGTCGTACAACCACCGAACACCGCTCTTCATCTCATTGCATCACCGGGCCTCTATCACTTTACGTAACTTTGTTTACCTGCGTCACCTGACCTATTTGCATAGGATTACGTCTCTCTGACATCGCCTTAAGCCCACTTAACATCTTTTTGCATCGCCGTACTTCACCCTGCACTACTGACCTATTCAACAGTCAGGAACTCGTAGATTTTGAATTACTTTCCCTAACTGACTTGAATGTTACAATCTCATTACCATACTTCACCACTTACATCACCTGCACAACTGCACTTTACCTTGTTCTAAGGGATGAATTTTTGTCCTAATAACAGGCAGAAGCATTCAGTACCTTAAGCTGAACACTAGCAACACATATTAATTGAGAGGGTTTGTGATTAGTATACCACTTACCCAGGAAGGCTCGGTCAGAGTGTGTAAGAATAGTAACTGATTCAAAATACCAATGCAGTAGAACATATGACGTAACGGTAAAAGTCTGTCCTGGGTGCACATTTTATTTTACTATGCAATTTGTAATGGTAATACACGAGTAGAGTCCAATTCGGTCTGTAACCGCAAGAGTGATAACAAAATTGGAGGTCCGCGAAGCCATTTTCCCTTTCGTAAACGGTCGATGCCATTTATAACAGTCGATGCCATTTCAAAGAACAGTCGATGCCATTTGTAATATATATACAGTAAAGAAATAAGAACCGAAATGCATCGAGTTGTTGGCGTAGTGGTAGTGTAGGGGACTGGAATGCTAGTGGTCACGGGTTCAAAACACGCTAATTCTTTTGTCTGTTTTTTACTTAGCATTTGTTTTCTTTTTTCTATTTAGTTTCTTCTATTAGAGTCAATTTTCGTTTGGATTAGGGTTAGGGTTAGGGTCAGGGTTAGTATTAGTTGTATTTCTGCGATCACGTCTTTGTCTTCTTCGTGAAAACGGCAAGAGACTGTTGTTCGAAATGGCATCGACTGTTACAAATGGCATCGACCGTTTACGAAAGGGAAAATTGCTGCGGAAACCTATAAAGAACATTACCAGTTACGGAATCATGTGCTTTTCATGATCAGTTGAGAGTTTGATTTACGTTTTTCAAATTGTATCGTTGAATTCCATGTACTCATTAAAAGAAACTCTTGTGCACAACAACAAGAAAATTGTCTTTCAAGATGAAGTAGGATCATTAATGATTTACTAGGTCAAAAAAATTACCTTTATTGTTCAGAAAACAGATGCAATAATAATTACTTATTAACTGAGAGTGAGGTCTGCACGGGAAATATCAAACTGATCATGAGGCCTTGCTGTAATGACCGAGCGATAGCGACGTCAATGCGTCAAGGCCGAAGTTTGATAATTCCCGTAAAAACCGAACGTTCGGGGTTAATAAGTATTTTATTATCTGGCTGTTTTTTCTGAAAACGACAATAACACCGCGCAAGCGAAAATTCTTTACTTCGCACATCCCGTTATGCGCGCGCGTAAGTCATTAACCGTGGGTATTGCGGGGGATCCTGACCGCTCAAGAACCAATCAGAACGCGCGGAGTATCTTTGCCATATAATAAGATTTGGTTAGTAGGTTGCAATATGAAGCAACATGTTTTTGCGCAGTCTCGATGACAAACCAAACCAACAAGTAATCAGGTAAAGGGAGACCCCCGTTTAATTACTGTAAAAGAGCAAAGCTTATAGTTCAAAAATGGCAATACCTAAAACATTTTTGTTATCTTTCCTACAGCTAAACATTAGCGCCAAGGAACTGTTCAAGAACAGTCTGAACGTGGATAAATGGGTGAAAACGAGGCTCTTCCACAAACTGCGCAAACCTGTCGATAAGCAGAAGTAAGAATAACTTAAAAGGAATATTTTTGACTTTTCGTCCAAAAGAAAGTTTTAATTCATCATCTATGATCACGTGATTGTGTTACTCTTAAATTCCTCCCATGACGTAAGTGTTAATCCTCTTTAGAAAACTACCTGCAATTTGTTTGTTTGATGTTTTAACTACGAGCATAAAAACGTTGATAGGTAAGATCCCTCCACAAACAGGTCCCTCCCCTCTGGCTTCCTACAAAAATCTTCTTCCAAAGAAAGTATTTTATCTCCGGCTCTCAATTTAAATAATTACATAGTTTGTGGTAGGTTTTGTATACCGTGATAGGCTTTAAATTACGAAATTGCACCAATTTTCAAACGAAACAAATCGTAAACTGGTAGATGGAGATGTAAAGCAATAACCCTTTTTAAAAGTGGTCTCACGATTTTGCAATGTGTTCGTGGGGTACGTGAAAGTGTGCACGAGTGTATGATTGCATTCAGTTTGTACATGCAAGTTTATGTTTAAACAGGTATTTAAGAAAGGTTGTCTTTTGTAAAGCGCGGGAAGTAAATGCACAATTCAAAATTGCAATATACTTTTTTCACTTAAATTGTACGTCAATCGAAAACTTAAAATTAGATCCGGAATGCCAGAAATGGAAAGGGCAAGTCAAGATTGGTAAGTAGCGAAAATTTTCGGGATTTATCGCAAAAACTGCGAAACTTTTTAACAACAACAAAAAGTACAGAGAGTTTGCGCGTCCGCGCGAAATTCACGATACATTCTCTCTTAACATTTATGTTTTAAAAACTTCGCTAATGTCGCAGTTTTTGACTGATAAATCCCAATATTTTCGCTACTTATAAACATCGACTTGCTGTTTCCATTTTGTTGTTTAAAAAGGACAAATTAAAAGTCTTAGATTGGCATAGAATTTGTGGCAAAGTCTATATTGCACGCGAGAGGAGATGATTGCCACACGGCCAACGTTTTTCGTATTCAGTCCATTCCGCGCAAACCTGGTTTTCCATGCAAACAGTAAACCGCCCAACCTATATTTAGCAACATGCAAAATTACAGCTCCCATCATGCTTTATGATCTCGGTATTGCGCTTTCTACAGGTCAACCATGTCGAAATTGCATGTTTTGTAAGTGGTGATTTATAGTAGCTATATTACTGTTTTTTTCTGAACAGGTGGCCAATGTTCCCCCAGACGATCAACGCCATGTACCAGTTTTATGAGAATGAGATAGGTAGGAAGCGTGGAGTCTTCTCCAATAGTAATAAGAAGTACTTTTAATTTTACTTACTTGTGCCCATTGCCCTGAATAAACCATCAACGAATGACTTCCGGCGCAACCCTCTCCACCTCAGAGGCTCCGATACAGGCAGAAAGGACAAAAAAACAACAACAAAATTGGGCGCACGAGAAATGATGGGAAGAGCGGAACATATTTCCTCGGCCCACGCGCCCTTTCCTTCTCGTTCCCAGTCTTCCTTATAGATTTCCCGGCCACTCTATATATTCGTTTCTCTTTATTTGCGTCTCTCCGGCCCTACTCTCTATAGTTTTTTTTTCTCTCTAGTCTCTGTGGAGGAGAGCACACCCTATTCTGGGACAACTTTGTAACTTTCCTTGCCAATTCTTTTCACCTATCTTCGTTTCAGCTTTCGGAGCATTGGGTCATAATTCTTCCACTTCTTCTCCCCAGGATTGAGTGAGCTTTTAGTGAATTTCCTGACGCTTTTCATAGCGCAAATGGTTTTTATGGGGTGAGGTTGCTTATCACATGCCCAACCCTTCTTAATTCTTTATCTGAGCTTTGGACCGGCTGTATCGTCCTTACATAGTACAGAAAGGTCTAACAATGAGAGATTTGAAAGAAGTCCCTACCACTTAACGTACTAATAGATGCCTGTCATTATCTTTTGCAATTTAGTTATCCCCGCAGGAATACTACAGGCGCCGTTTTATTACTCCGGCGATGTTCCCCGGTAAGTGAAAATGCTGTTTC
>JAOEHT020049631.1:0-13999 GCA_025448195.2 Parazoanthus atlanticus | reverse complement strand
AGTCCCCAAATGTTACAAAAGACTGTGCCGATAGTTTGTTCAAATTTATCAAGTCAGTAGTATTAGTGTATGCTTTCCAAGGAGGGGGAGGGGATAATAAAAAGTGTATGGTTTGTACTTGTGGAATGGCCCCAAAATAAATTATTAGATATGCATGTTATATGTCTAGCACCTGCTAGAAGGAGAACTAAAGCAGTTCTTGTTTTAAAATTTGTTGCGTTGGTACTATCAAATCAAATAAAACTGTTGAGTCATTACTCTCTATATAATAAATACACGACTGTGCTGTTTATATTAAATCTGTATGGTAGCAAATTATTTTGTCAAAAATACAATTTTAGAGCTATTCTCCCCATTTACTAGGAAGTCCCAGGGAGTCCTGAAGACTGGTTCAAAAATAACTCAGGTTGTCTGAGATACACAACACCTTCAAACTCCCAAAGAAGTTTATTTGCTTGTGCAGGGCATGTCAGCTGTGCTTTTCAACTATGGTGCACAGATTATTATTGACAACAGGCCTCTGTTGTGCTCCATAATATACCGGGAATATTGCTTTGAGTCATCCTAATGAATGAAAACACACTTGTCTGGCCTTATCACAGAACACAAATTTGTTGTCCTTCAGATTCTGGTTATATGTCTAATTAATTTATTACCTGACTTATCTTGAGCCAAAAATTTCAACTGTGCTACAGATTGTTATGTGTAACATAAATGTTTTTAGGTAAATTTCTACAAGGGGTAAGTTACAACAATATGGTAGGGTTTGCCTACCCATATGAACCCCCGGTATGAAGTAGACCAGAAAAACTATCTTGAGCAATTCTGGCTTTTGCCACTTGAGATCACAAACAATGGATCAGTATGTACTGTGTATACCATAAATGATCTAATACTGTAAATACCTGGGCTGTTTATTAAAAATTTCTCTTATTTTTTGGGTGGTGGTGGTGGGCATTTATTGGATATGAGGCATATTAAAGAGGGTCTTATTAGATCAATTTATGGTATATCACATGGCTGCATTATGTTTGCCCTTTTTTCCATGCCACAATAATGTTCACAGGCTATATTTGACCAAGAGTTGTCCCAAGTCAAGTCATGCTACTGATTTACACTTGATTGGAGAAAGTTGACACAGTTCATGTAGATATCGATGCCAAATCTGTTCGACACCTGAAGGGGGTTAATTACTTCATTCAGTGCCTGTTGGACTGCTTCTGTGAGTTCAATGTCGGTATCCTCGACCAGAACAACTGGCAGTCCATCGTCCATCGGAGTTGGTGCCAAAGGATCAAATCCAAACCAATCTAAATCACCAGCTGATGGTTCTACTTGTGATATATCAGCAACTGCTGAAAGATGTTGGTTTCTTTGATCCATCATACCATTAACCCATATTCTTTCTGGACTCCAGTTGTTTTCAGTTCGCAGAGGATGGCTATTCCAGGCAGATACAAAACTGGATAAAGCTTTATTTATGCGAGGTAAAAAGACAAAGTGGAGAGCAAACTTGTGCGTAGGGTTGCTCATATCCAACACACCACTTTCTTCCATTGCCTGGAATGTGTAATAGAATATATGAGCAACACAGCGAAAAACGTCTCGCCATAGCCGTTCTATGCGCTGATTGTGAGTTGACGTCCCTGCCAGGAAACTTCCCCTGTTAGCACCTCTCCTCTCTACCATCAGCTGCCACACTCCAGTATTTTCTCCACCATGGTCTGTACGGACTCTTGATGGCCAACCATATATTTCACAGGCTTTGAGGAATTGAGATGTGACAGTTTCACTTCTGTTGTTTGTTGAACAATTAAGGAATGTTATTAACCGAGAATAACCATCAATAGCCCCGTGAATAACGAATCCCCATGTCACAAGACTGTGATGGCCATCAATATGCCATAGACTATTTGGCCCTGGTACTGAATATGCCCTCTTTGTCACTGTGATTGCCCATCTCAAGCGAGCTGTCTGCGGATCAATTCTTGCTAGGCATGCGCGAACTCGATCTCGTTGTACTCTCAGCCCTTCCGATTTTAAATAACCACAAACCATGGACGATCCAACAAAACACCCATGTTCATTCACGAATTCTCGGACTTTATTGTCTAGTTCATCGTCACTAATTTCACTAAATCGTGAGATGCAGTTAAGTCCAAATTCGGACACTCGACGCTGGAGAGTCCAGCGTGACACGAGTAACATCTGAGCGATTTCCTCCCAGCTGTAGCCCAAAGAACGAAGTTCAATCAACGTCTCTTCCCTTATATCAAACTTCGGCCTCCCTGGCCTCCCTGTGGCAACAGTCTTTGGAGTGCTAACTGATAAGACTGCAACCTGCGAGCACCTTGAACGACCTGGAAATTCGCAGCAACGCTGGCAGTCCCAGAACATTAGCTGCATGTTGTGGGCAATTTCGGAAATCGAGGCTCGCACCGTGTGCGACAGATAGGGAAGAATATTGTGCAACGCCTTTACCGCAGTTTCTAAGCGAATACTTAGACTTTCCATGAATATGCTGCCATGTTGAAAACCTTCGTACTCTGAAACCAATTCCTCTAATTCGAGGAAAAACGACGTCCAGCCGCCAAGCACATCGTCATTCGTCTGGTCCGCCATTTTGACTTTTGGACGGAAAAAGGCAAGAAAGGCAAGATAGATCCCAGTCCTCCGCGGCCGAACTTCCCTGCTCGGTCCCAATTTGTTGATCGAATATTTTCGATGTTGATCGTGAAAAAAAAATTGTTGATCTTGAATAAAAAATTGTTGATCTTAATAAATAATTGTTGATATTGAAAAAAAATGTTGGTATTGAACAAAAAATGTTGATTTTGAAAACAAGTTGTTGATGCGGGAACAAAATTGTTGATGTTGAAATGTTTAAAAAAATGTTGATGTTAAAAAAAAGTTGTTGATGTTGAAAAAATAAATGTTGATGTTGAAATAAAGTTGTTGATGTTGAAAAAATAACTGTTGATATTGAAAAAAGTAACTGTTGATATTAAAAAATATTTGTTGATGTTAAAAAATATTTATTGATTGGAAAAATTGTTGATGTTGAATTTTGCACCAAAACGGCAACCATAGGCCCTCCCCTAAATTTGCCCCTGGTCCGAGAGTTCTATTCAACTCTCATGCGTGCGGTAAAACGAGGATGAGAATTGACAAGACTCTCAACTAACGTACGATAACTTCCATCAATTCTCATCAAAAATCATTTTCAAGGTAGATCTGAGTGCACAAGAGTGGATGAAGGTGGATGAGAGTTAACAAGAGTACAATCAATAACTTTCATCAACTCTGATCCATAAATCTGAACATGTTCCAGGATGTATCCAAAGTAGATGAGAGCGCACGAGAATTGACTGTCACATCATTTTTCGTCAACTCACTCATCGGCTCTTATAATTAAGCTCATTTTCCCGGGCGTTATTGATAACTTCAAGCACCACAAGCTGGTTATCGTACGGACGCCGAGCGCGTCAATCCATTGGGCAACCTCATCTCACCCGGACGAGCTGAAGAATCGATATCCCCGAAGTCAGTGACGTATCTGGTCTCGTGCCCAGTCGCTCTCGGTCTCATGGCGAAGTATCGTTGGTCCCAGTTTCTGTTGAACGTGTCTAGCTGCTCCTCCATTTCAATCATTTCCATACTCTGCCTTGAAAGGAGCTTTTCTGATCGGCCGTCCCCAAAGTTTAGTCGCGGTGTTGGTTCAACTGCGTTGGTGTATTGATTCTCTGAAACCTCTACAAAAGAACAGCTATCGTAAGCTTCGGAAGTAAAGCCAGTCCTACAGAAATATTCCAAAAACTCTCCCTGACTGATAATGAAGTTCACTAATTTTGATACAGGACGGTATTTATAATTATTGTTTGACCGGGGACCAAGCATCGTGCAATAAACAGCATAAATTTGGGAATAGGTTCAGTCAATCACACGCATTATTTTATTGATTAAATTTTTTTTAAAATGAGAGAAAAGACTTTGAAAGTCGATGCAAAAACTACTGGCAGTAATCTGTAATGATATATTACTGAGCCTTTCGTACGGTTCAGTGCCACAGAAACAGAGAACAGTTTGGAGCTACATGTACCTTACGATGATGCTTATCTCTGTGTTTGTGATTTTTGTGTCTGTGTCCGTTTGTGTTTGTGCTCGTGCTCGTGATCGTGTCTGTATGTGTGCCCGCGTACGAGTTCGTGTTGTGTTTGTTCTCCCGTCGCTAGTGAAACCCAGGTTAATCAATAAGATTAAGATTTGTCTCAAGAATAAAAGAAAGAATCTGTGTTGTGCGAGCGAAACTTACCACTATGGGGGTTATTACCGGGGAAACATGAAATAAAAAATGCCGTTTAGCAATCAAATTTCTAACTGGCGGCACTCAAAACAATTCTCAAATAAAAATCAAGTGTAAAACAACGTTTTCAAAATCTCCAATTGGCTGAGATGTTGGCTTGAACTCGAAAGAACAATGAAAGTTGAAGTAGTGATTACCGAGTTAAGACTGGGCTCGAGGTCTGAGCACCAACCCACTTCCATATGGGATTTGCCTAAATTCTCACGACTTCAGAAACAAGATGGTGGACTGTCATATTCCTATAGTCATGTAATAGGGCTATCCATGGCTATTTGCGGTTATCTATGGTTAGTGAGGGTTAAGGTTGGGGTCAGGGTTACTTCTGTTTCGTAGAAAAGAGATAGTGTACAATAATATTTGAATTGAGTGGGTGATGTAGTGGCAGTGCATGGTGACTCCGGTGTTCGAGGTCCCAGGTTCGAGACTCATCTTGCTCGCTTTTCTTCTTTTTTCTAACTTCTCTTTTTTCTTGAAATTTTTCTAAATCTGAGTATCAGCCACCTTGTTCCTGAAGTCGTGTGAATTTAGCGAATCCCACTTCCATATTAGTCCACGCGGGGCTCAGTTTTTTAGCGCAGCGAAGAGCGAGGAAGAAATGACCAGAACGAGACTACAACCCATTTAACCACGCTGCCACCAACTGGCAATCTACAAGTGAGAATGTGTTACCTTGCACTTGCTCGTCACGTGACACTGCGTCATTGGCGATACCTTGCTCGCTCCCATCCGCATCTTCTTTCTTCTTCCGTTTCTCCCAGATCATCCCACTTGTGAACAGTACAACAAACAGCAGCAGACCGCCGTACACAGTGAACGCGAACACGCCGCCAGAACCGAAATAATCCTCGGCTGGGGTCAGAGTGGTCACCTGAAGACATTTAACAAGTTGTGTGATACGTCATGAGCTGATTAGAAAGTCTTTTACTCCACATAACGAAATTAAATAACTGCTCCCTTAGTTGCAGAATACGCTCTTTTACATTGGATGCCGTTTTTTTTTAAACAAGAACAACAGCACATGACATTTATTGGCACTTCGAAAACTGTTATAATTACATTAGTGTAGGTCCAATGAAACTAGATATGGGATACGGTATGGTTCTTTTAGACTAGGACGCTTTTCATACTGTCGGGACAAAGTTATAAATATCCAGCTTTTTAAAACATACTTTACCAATCCGTGTGGATAACAGGCTCAATGTTCCCTTTGTTAACCATATGTTGGCCATGTAAAGTCTAAAGATTTTAACCAATTTGTTCCCCCATTGTATCAACGGCTCCAAAATGCTCGAAGAATGCTTGTTATAATCATGGGATATCGCATGTAAGTAATAATAGCTACGCAGTTATAAATACCTAAGTATAAGATATATGTTCCATAACATAAAGTACCGAGCTTTTGTGATAATCAGGCGTCATGATCATTAGCCTTTTTTGGAAAACATGTTTTAGTCAAATACATTTTAATATGTGACAAAATTTTTGCACCACGACTAGAGATTTGATACCTTTGAAGTTCAGTTTTTACTTTTCTACTTATTGAAATATTGAGTTATCAGGTATAAATATGACACATTTTACTGCTAGCATTGTTCTAATCGCTAAAGCACTCGAAATAATCCCATAATTATTGAAACAGTGGATATCGAATTTCTTACCTGAATATTGCCCGTGTGCTGAGCCAGTATTTCTAGTATCTTGTCCTCCTCCGTCTCCACGTAGCGTCTAAAGCAGTCTTCTAGTTTGGAAGAGTTCCTGGCGAGCAGCACGCCATAGTTGATCGGTTTATCGAGTGAGCCGACAACTTGGATGTTGTGTTTGGAGAGCGCCTTGGTGTGGTGCTTGAGGGAATGAATGTCTACAAGGGCGCCATCCACGTGGAGATCAATCAGTTCCTTGGAGACTTCCTCGCTTGTTGAACGAGCTGGAATCCGAAAACAGTAACTAACTTTTTGGTTGGTTTAAATAAAGAAGTACATGTGGTTCGGATTACGGCTTGAAAAATGTTTAGGTTAGGTAATAACCTTTTCTTTTGCAAAGTTTCTTGTGCCATTGAAAACTTATTGGATCGCCAAATTGTTGGCCTGAAAAGCTCGACTTTATACACACATCAAGCGCGTTAACAGGAAAAGGGTCTCCTGTAGTACGTCAAGGATACTAAAATTTAACTTAATTCAGAGCTTAATCTCGCAGTTCATGTCTTGTAGCACCGCTTATTATTCGTTTAAAATATCATTTTGTGATTCGGTTTGTTGCATGTCCACTCAGTGTTTCACTTTTCAGTTCGATATCTGCTCAAAAAAAGTATAAAACTTTGTCACCTCCAACAAACACTTTTTCGGCATCACTAATTACCTAACACTTCCATCACACTATTTGCAATTGAAATAATATGTTGAGAGAAAGTGGTTCTCGACCACAGAAACAGAGAGAATTGGTTGGTGTTGGAAGGGGGGGCAGAGTTTCTGCTTCAGTCGCTCCTTTACACAGGCACTGACGTCCTTACAGCTTCGAGTTAGGGTATAGGATTATTCACACTGGCACAATAAATCAGTTAGCTTGGTTTTGCTCGTTTGTTTTTGTTTTTATTTGTTTTGCTTTTATGTAAGTCTAGGACCGGAGGGGGAAGTAAAACTGGAGCTTTTCCTCTGACAGTTAACGCAAAAATCTCCGAAAACTTTGGAAAATCTTTTTAGTGAAAAAGATAGTACTCAATTATGATAAAAAGCACGGAATTATGAGCATTTTAATATAAGCACCATTTGTGTCTATCAGAAGCCTTGGTTTCTCCAGGAGACCCCTTTCCTGTTAACGGGCTTCGTGCAAACTAAATAATGAGAAAATTTGCTTAAAGTATTAGCTACAGTATATTTAGTAAAAACCAGGAAATATCCAAAATGATATCTTAAATTCAACTTTTGGTGAAAAAATATTCTTAGGTCGGCGTAAAATTGGGGTTGGTGCAAACCACAGGTGGCTTACTATTTGGTCTCATAAGTTCTCCTTTAACCCTCGTTCGATTGCGAAGGGTTCAGTGCTACATTACCATGCTTGTAAGAACTGTTATAAACTAAGCTCGCAGATACAAGAAAGTGATACTGAAAACCTGCCGGTGCCAAGCAGCACTGAAAACCACGCATCTCAAGAAAACACCCAAACGTTTGGAAAAGTCCACAGTGCAACTTGGTGTCACCCGATGGACGGGTTTCCAACTTGGAGGAATTGTAACTAGGACTATGGGGTTTAAACATGCTGTTAAAATTTCACGTATCGTAGTTGAATCAAACGAGTTTTAAAACAGTTTAAAACTCTAGAATATTTGAAAACTTGATCGGAACATTAGGAAAACTACTGATTTACATACACGTGCACTTGGGATCAAAATAAAAATTATGAAATGATTATTTTTAAAAATATAAAAATACAACCATCATACATATTGTGGATAAAGACGGAGGAAAACATACTTCTAACAGCAAGTAGTTTGAACTGATTTTGCTCTGACGAAGAGCTATATAGCTAACGCTCAAATCATCAGCTTTCTACCTTGCCTGACAAAACATACTTTGTTGACTTTTGCTGATATTATTTGATTTTATAACAGCAGGTTCTGCATCTCGGTTGGAATTAAAAGTAGTAGTGTCTCTATTCGGGTTTGGTGTTGGTGTATTTTGGAATACGTGCCAAAAAGGCGACGGTGCTTTTCGGAAAGGATAGGAATCCTTGTTGATTCAGTGACTTCATGCAGTGACAGGCTCGGGGCTCAAGCCGAGAACGTACAAAGGACCTAAAACAGGAATTGCCCTCTATATATATAAAGCGAATCAACATAAAGATACTATGTATAGTATCTGACTGAAAACTAGGAGTTCAAAACCCGAAGCAACAATTGCTGCCGATTTTATATTTAAAGCAAATTAATACTTAATTAATACTTAAAAGTACCTTTGACGATAGCGTTTTCTTGTACTCCTCGTTTATATTCCTCACTCCTGTTAAGAGCAGATACCTACAGACAAGGAGATTGGTGTAACATTTGGAGAAACTGCACTCAACTGGTGCCAGAGCAAGAAAGAGTGTTCTCAGTGAGGCTACAGAAACGGGTCTCGTCTTAAAAGGAGGAGGGTTGTACAATTAATATAAAAATTTCGATAAGATTAGTCATGTTTATTGCTATCTCACCATAACTTTGAAAAATGGAAATTTTGAATTATAGGGTCAGAGTGCCGTAGTTAAGTTGACAGTATTTTTGGAGGAAAACAAAGAGGGGAGGGGATTGACGGAAAACGTCAGAAGCTGCAGGGGTTTTAGTTAAACTAAGAAATAAATTCGTGGTTATTATTTAATGGACGACCGCCTGCTACTATGGCCATCCGAGGAGAGACACGTGCTCGCTTAGGTTCGGTGTTTGAGGCGTCTCATTAACTTTTTCCCCTCCTAAATCGCTTATAAATCCAATCGTCCTTATAACCAACCAAATATTAACCAGACGGCGCCCTTACTCTTTATGTGATGCATTACCTTACTCCCTAAAGGAGAATCCCGCTGCTACTGAACGGAAAATAATCTGCGAGCTAGAAAAGCAACTAGTTCATCCCAATAAGGATTTATTGTGCAATGTTAATCTATATTTAGTACGGCAATGTCAAAGAAGGCTGTGTTCACATTGGACCGGACTAGGTCTGTTTAGGGGTAACCGTTCCTTTTATGAGAGTCTGTTTGCAGAGGACTTGCCTGGTAACAGATCAACATGAGAACTAGGAACCAGCAGGCCTGTTGTGCACAAGCAGAATACGCAGTCGGTACTAAACCAAGCCTGTACAGTTTTTTAGATCAGGGTGCGGTCCACAATTTGGGACAGGAAAAGTTCCTAATATGGACCTGCTTAATTTTGTCAGGTCCAGGGATCGGATAGGCTGTTCGGAGAGTAGCCGGTCCCGGGTGAACGAAAAGCCAATCCGTTCCGAATTTTGGTCCGGATTCATTTGGAATCTGTCTTGTGTGAACGTAACCAGAAAACGCGCAAAAAATGACGTAATTAGTAAACATAATAACTAGCACGTGAAAATGCAACAATTAAGATGACGGCCTGCTCTTGTCTAATTTTTTTATTTATTCTTTCTCTCGCCAGGCTCAAGTTGAACCGAGGTATATTTACCAATACCTTCATCAGTGTAAGTTGAGCTAGAGTTAACGACAAGATCATGTATAATCTTTTGTAACCCTGCAAGAACCGGGCCCATGTACTCAGATGAACACAATTTGACTGAGTTCTACCCCTGCCAGGAATAAGTTGAACAATTTTCGACTTCGTTCTATTGCCTCCAGGCCGGGGCGGCAATGTGAACAAAATTTGACCTCAGACCCAGACCAAGCGCAAGTATAAATTCTTATATTAGGGTGCTTTCAATTTCAGTGTCGAGACTGGCCGGCGTGAGAGAACTGGTTCTAGTTGTTGGTAATGAAAAGGTCAAGGCGTGCGCTTGCAATTTTTCCGGCCTTAACTCACCGTATTCCCGCACTCTCACCGCGGTCGGAACAACAAACCTGAGCGACCGGTCTGGCCTGAAACTGACTGTTCAGTCCACTGAGCCGGACACAACAAATGGACATATCCCTTAGACTTATATCTACATCATCTAGCACCCCAAATTCATCATTCCCCTCCGAGCTGAAGTGGTCGAAATTAGACTAGTAAGCTTTACCCCCTACCAGACTCGAGATGAGCAAAAATTAGACTTCACTCTGTCCCCATGAGGCCGAACAAAATTAGACTCACCTCCACCCCCGCCAGAGCTGAGGACGCGTCCAGACTTGCCGCACTGAGGGCGGACGTGATGACGCCAATGAACATTGTGGTGATAATCAGACCAATCAGCATCCAGATGATGCCCAAGAGCTTGCCGGGAATAGTCGTTGGCGCTCGGTCTCCGTAGCTGAAAAACAATGATAAAAGTGTTTACTGAGAGTAGATACTTTTATAAAGTGAAGACTTTACAACGCAGTCAAGCTGTTTTTGTTTTGTGGAATGCTTTGCCACAGAGTTGGGAATCCCATATCAAAAAGTTGAATTTTCGTGTGTGCTGGAAAAACACCTTTATCAGTTATAAGAACGTCCAGTATTTAAGAACAGGCCAAACCTCACCTCAGGCTGAGACTAAGGAAGTAACGTCTATTTGTGTATCAATTTTTAAACCGCTACTAAAATATCGCGAGACAGCAGTGCCATTTAGAAAACAGCCGATTCTAGTATTTCATTCCGTTAAAACCTGCTCAAGACCAATGCATTTGAGTCTATGTTGGGAACAGCCTTTGAATGTACACAGACAGATTTTGTTTACCGCTCAAATGTTTATACAGGAAGTCTAATTAGCAAAGCAAGTTTGATTAGAGTCCTGTATATAAACTAGAAATGAAACAAAAGAAGCTGAAAGAATATTAGGTGAATTTACCTGTATACGTGCAATACTGCAGATAACTAAATTAAAATGGCTTAGTGTATAGATTACAGAAAAAAAGAAATAATATATATATGGATAATTACTCAGTTTGTCGATTTACATATGTGCTTAAGTTTGGTATTAAAAGCAGAAGAGGAATTTTCCTTTCGTGTTTGGAGCGGCAGGACATTCCAGGTACATACCCCGTTATCCGAAAAGACTCCTGCATGGTACTTGGTTGTTTTGCCCGTGGCGGCTTGAGGAATAATTTAAGAATCCCGAAACGAAAAAAAGTTAAGAACATGCACTTTTTAGGAACATTCAAGGCTGAGATCCAGAAAAATTTAAGAACGCTCAGCTTCAGCCCAAGAAATTTAGACGTTCCTATAAAAATGAATTTAATTAAAAAATGGGAAGGAAATTGCCTAATTTTGACAATCATCACGCGATAATTTTGACATGCCCAAATGCTACCCATTGTCTTGGTAATATAGTGTTTCCCAAAATAATGTTATGGCAACAGGCCACTTACCCAACTGTTGTCATTGTAACAAACGCCCACCAAAAACCTTCGAAGCTTCCCTGCGCAAACGATAAGGGAAATTGCTCGGTGTTTTCCTTTCTTTCCTGCAGAGTTTAAAGAAAGTTGTTAAACTATAGTCGTGGCTCTCAGCAGTCTTATGGTATGCAGTTCAACGCGAATAAATGTGCCATACAGTAGTTGCCTCTTTGAGCAGCAGTTTAGACTGAACCAGATAACTGAACTTTCAAGAAAGACCTTCAGTTTTGGCTGGGTGTGGGAGTTTGTCATTGTTGGGGTATATATACATATATACATATATACGATTATACACCAATAAACCTGATACTGAATTTTAGCGATTTATCAAAGAGCATGTTTAAGAATTTTAAAGTGATCTTGATGAATTGTTCGATAATTTTAGAAACAAGTATCGTCAGAACATTTTAACTTTTAATAGCACTACACTTATAGCACGCGAGGAAGAATCATTGCTGGCAAAATGCAAGGGCTTTTATACTGTCTTTAAATATTATCGTTATTTTGGATTTTGCTCTCTATAAATTTAAATTTAAGTTTAATGTTATTATTATTGCATATTATTCACTGTTCAAATCCAAACGATTGAACACAGTAGCAATTGACTCAGCTTGGCTGCAACTTACCAGAGCCCACATGAGAATTCCGGATAAAGCCGCCGAGATGAGGATAAATACAAGCAAAGGCCAGGCTTTTAGCACGGACAGGACTAGCTGGATTCCGTTGACATTCGCTCTCCTAAGAACGGCCACTGATGGCGACTCAACTATTCCAATAAATGAATAACCTTTCACAGTTATAGACTCAGGCGATGCAGGCACGGGGGCCACAATATCGAAATTCTCTTTACCAAGAACTTGAAGCAAACTTGGAGGTCCTTCGAAACCCGCTTGGTATTTTAACGTGGTGCTTTTGTGACAGCAGTGTTGAAGGATCAGTACAAGAATCTCCGACATTAGTCCTTCTGGGACGGTGCTTGTTTTTGATACAAGCGCTTTGAAATACGGTTCTTGAGTCCACCACACTACCGACATGGAATGCCCACCATCGCATTTACCATCCGGGGTGCGAGAATCCGCAGTTGAACTCGATGCCATGAACAGGGCCACAAATACAACAATAAATTGTATCGAAATCATCTCAATGTCATTGCCTGGTTTCATCATTTAAACCGCCTAGTTATATTTTCTCTAAAATAGTTCCATATTGCCGTGTGCAATTACATCAGTTACCAGAGATCAAACGAATGAGAAGTGATAAACGTTATGAAAGATTATCTAAACTGTTAGCTGTCGCAGAGATTGTCAATGCAATTTAATGAAATTTACGAACAAAAACTGTAGCATATGAGTAGCGACATTTTTGTTAATTTACCTAAATTGTAAGTGTTTAGAGCTTTACCGTGGTCTTGTACATTATAATGTTTGTAAAATAGTGATGAATAAGTAATTTGTTATCTTTTGTGTTTTTGCAGAATCCCGCGTCGCAAACCACAAAACAATGCTAATTAGTTTATTACTATCACGTATCTCTCAAAACTGGCGAAACTAATACATTTTTAGGTTGTCCGGTGAAATTGTTTCATTCATAGATCATATGTTAAAAGATTTTATGATTCTAGTTTTTAGTTTCGACAATATTGGTTTTGGATAGTTTTTGTTATACAACTACAGCTCTTATTTACTAATTTTACTGAATCTCAGGTCAACAACACAAAATAGCAAACAAAACTGATTTTATTGGCCTTTAGCTCTATTTAAAGTAAACTCGCTGGAAAACAAAATAAAATAAAACCTGAACCCGACTCCAACTCAATTCGTTGAGTTTTTTGCTACGATTTCCAATTTCTTTTGTTCAGTATTTTTATCAATTAAATCATTATTAGCTAAAAATGTTTGTCATTATTTGGTACTAAAACAAAAGAAGTTTTAATCAACAGTTTCTTTATTGTCGCACTTTTGTGAAAATTTAACAAATTGGAAGGAGTATTGAAAAAAAACATTATTATCAAGAAGATCAACATACCTACTTTGAATAGCCAGTAAACTAGATGCTAACTTTCATTTGCTGGTAAACTGCACTAAGATATGTAAACGTTTTTTCGTTACACCTTCCGAATGCGTTTAACAATGACTCCAAGCGAGTTGAAGACGTTTTCTCTTCGTTCTATTCTTCTTCTCGAGATATTTTGTAGCTCTGGCGTTTTTTCGAAAACCGGTTCTGATTTCTTTGAGGAAGCGTGCTCCAACGGAATGCCGAGTGAAGCGGTTTGGTGGAAGCATAAGCCATACGTATTCAAAGATGAAGACACAGGCGCTGTTAGAGGCATTCTTGTTGATGTGTTGAATATGGCCGTGAAATCCTGCTGTAAGCATGGAACTCAGATCGTCTACACCACACCTCAACCCACTGGAGCAGTCAAGGAATCAGTAATTAAAGGTAAAAAAAAATTACGGCGTTGTGTTTAGTTGTTAACAAAATAAGTTCTGGAATATAGCTTCTTCTTTTCAATCCTCATTTAGAGGGAGATTTCAACAGTAAAAGATCTATTTTAGAGTTTTATGAATGAAATTTTTAAGTCTTCCTTTTCATACGTAATACGGGCCAAATCTTTTAATACAGCGAGGCGGTGGTGGG
>JAOEHT020049525.1:0-14003 GCA_025448195.2 Parazoanthus atlanticus | reverse complement strand
GACACCGACACCGACACCGACACCGACACCGACACCGACACCGACACCGACACCGACACCGACACCGACACCGACACCGACACGGCCACGGACACAGACACAGACACAGACATAAACACCGGCATACTGACCTTCATAAGAAATAACCTCCTGCGCGTGCATTCCGGCCGAAGGAGTCCATACTGGCTGCGTTGGATCCAGCTTTTTTAAATTCATGGCCGGTACCCAACCCTCACGCCCGTTATAACTAGGAAAGAGAATGAAGGAGTATCTAAAGTTACAAGAGAAAGTAAAACATTTCTGTGGAATTTTACGATACTTAATTCGTTTTGTTTAATTGATGTTCAAGTGAAGTCCGATCTGCTTGTCATACCTTTTAAAATATTGCAATTTTTTGGTAATTGTCGTTTATTACTCTTTTGTGCAAAGACTCTAGAGAGAACAGTTCTACTGATTGAGCAACCTTGCTGAAGTATTAAGCTTTCTACTATTATTATCATTATTTTTATTATTATTATCATTAGTATTGTTGTTAGTATTATTATTATTATTATTCTTATTACTATTTTATTGTTACTGTTGTTGTTATTTTATTATTGTTATTGATAATATTATTATCATCATTAGTATTTTTACTATTATTATTTATATTACAGTTATTATTACTTTCATTGTTATTATTATTATCATTGTTATTATCATTAGTAGTAGTAGCAGTAGTGTTAGTATTATTATTATTGTTAATATTATTATCACAATCATTGCAATTATTACTATTATTTATATTCTTCTTCTTCTTCTTCTTCTTATTATTATTATTATCTCCCCTTACAGAACCTACCTTCCATACCACCAGCCGTCCAAAGTTTTTTCATGTATCCGAATGACCACCCCTACATCAAACGACAACTCGTCTGTCGACTCTGCCTTGAACGGTGTAAAACTTTGGTATACCTCCTCTGAGAAATGAATATTGAAGAAGGATGAGATGATTGTCAGAACATAGCGGTGTCTTATCCCAGTGCTCTGAAAGCTACACATAGCGATAAATTCAAACCAATCCTGAGCAAGTAACTTATTGAGTTTGCTGCCAGATAGAAGAGTTTCATCGTATGTTGCAACAAGTGTTTTATTCAGAAGAAACATCATCAATATTGCGACACTAGACTCTTAAAAGGCGTGCTCATGCTGACACTGTAATTAAGATATTGCCCTTTGTTATTAGCATTTGTTTAACTGTATTCTGATGTGTATCTTTTTCTGTGTGTATTTCGTAAACCTATTATGGTACTGGGGGATGGGTTAGGATTCATCATCACTGTTTTTATTGGGGATTGGGTATGGGTAGATAGGCCAAGAAGAGGACATCTTGTCCTATTGTCTATTTACCTGCTGCTGGCAAATTTGTAAATACACAAATAAATAAATAAAAGAAAGAGAAAAGTTCTGCTAAACTGACCTTTGCCAGGAGCAAACGTTTGTGTAGAGACGACCTCTGAATCATCATCTACGGGCTCAAGATATGAAGCCGGAGCCCAGCCAAGAACGCTGTCACTGTCCACAAGCCACCAACCTGGATTTTAGATATGCATAACGATTTTAAATCCTTGTTTAACTAAATTAGTGTTTGAGAAACGATGGCTGGTCAATACAACGTTCTGTGCTCTCCTTGCTACTCTTCGCAACGTAATAGTAACGTAATAGTAACGTAATATTTAGTAACGTAATAGTAACGTAATAGTAAACGAACAACTGTCATGAATAGTTCCAGTTATACCAGCTACTTCATATAAGTGAAAACGGTGGAAGTAAAAAAGGAAACCAAGGCTAAATTAAAAATTTAAAGAATTATCTCACCAGTAAATGATAACATTTCATTCCAGTTGGAAATGCATGCTGAGAGTATGTTATGTGTTTGGACGAGCTAAAGATTAATTAACTCACCATATTCATTTCTCTCTATCACGTCCACAATATCTCCTGCTTTCAGGTTAATATCATTCTTTGACTGCTTCTTGTAGTCAGCAGTCACAATGTACTGTTGAAACACGATTGGTCCGGATATGTTCTGGACTTCTAAATGGTGGAAAGGCAATTAATAACAGTTATTTCATGATCACTAAGCGGAGGTGAGCAGTGATGAATAATTATTAATCACAAAGCCTTGTGAGTCTAGTCTTATCGTTTATAACAAACAAGTTAATGAAAATTGCGGGATTGTGCCTTGTAAATAAACTGAGGGCAAGTAAAATATATCTTTAAACTTGAAGCACATTCTTTTGAAGTATTTTACTGAGTGAGCTGCGTTTTAAATTTTCTTGCAATTATGGGCCGATCTTTTGACATCGCCGAGGTCGGGAGTAGTGGAAAATGTATTTTGTGATTTAGGTTGCAAATATATTTTTTGCGTTTTCCCTTGTTTCCCATACATTTCCCACAATTTGAATTACAATTTGGTTTCGAGGCGTACAAACATATTTTATAGCCTGGATTGATCGTGTAAATCTATTTTTACAAACTCTGCTACTCCCCTCACACACACATTCGTACGTCCTTACTGAGAGAGAACAAATAAATTGCTAGTACTAGGCTCAGTTATTAACGAGAAACACAAATTTCAGCGTACCTTGGTTGTCTGCTTTTTTATTTTCCTTGTTTGCTGACTTAGTCTTCGAGCAGCATCTAAAGTTGCGAAAATATCAGTAAATTTCAGTTTTATAAAACAGTTCGTCTAAAAAAGGCACTTAACCTTAAAAGAGTTGTGAATATTACTTACGGTGACTTTTGCGGGTTTAAATCTTCTGTGCTCGGTTTACAGAAGTCAAGGACTATATTACTGCATGACATCATATCCGGAGAGTTGATCAGCTCCTAAAATGAACAATTTAAGCTAACTTTAAAACCCTTTCTTTTTCTAGTGGCGCGTGTACATGAATAGATATTTCCATCTCAAGATCATACACATGCAACATAAAGAAAACTTAGGTTATCCGGATCTCGCACGGTTTTCTGATGACACATCCAAAGAGCTAGAAAATGTTTTTTTCTACCAATTCATTGATTTCATTATTGCGTATATTATGTGTTAACATATACGGTGGGTACAAAAAGTCTTCGTACCCGAGTTATAAGTGGGGCCTAAAAAATGACTGGAACTAGCTAGCTCAGTTAGCTTGGTCTGATAATTTTTAGTAACTAGCGTTGACTGATGTGTTTAGATGACAGCGATGAGCATTCACGAGTCTTCCTTCCGATACGAAAGGCAGATTTTATTCCGAGTTTTATACATGGATAGTAGTGCTCATTCTGAAATGAAAATGAAGCAAAAACATTGGCATATCAATAATCGGAGTCGGCTGATCTGCCTAGCCAATACATCCAAGGATCCGTGGCAGAATGAGCTCATACATCCTTTTACATAAATCGCGTGAAACGCGTAGGATCTGCGGTTAGAATTCATCCCGGAACGAAAATATCGATCCGGAACGAGATTTTTAAAAGTAACACGCAAGCAAATACAGACTCTCAAAGTGAAGTGGAGCCGGAATGAAGTCTTGTTGTAATAAAATTCAACCCAGTATATCATAAACACCAAAGTTCTACAAAGTTTTGCAGGCTTGTTAAGTACTTACGTCACAAAACTTGTTTAGTAAGGTCATTCGCTTGCACGACCCATCCTTAAGGCGGAACTTGCATTGTTTTGCAAACTTCAATGCTATTGAAAAGAAAAAGTAACGTATATAAGATATGTTACACGAACTCCAATGAAGTCGTTGACAAGACAAAATAGTGTAAAGGAAGAGATAGACAAATAGAAGCGAATGTTCAAACAGAACTAGTCAGCTGCCAGTTCCTACAGGAGTCGCCCATGCAGTTACATTCAAAGCCAGAATTACAAACCCTTTAACGTAGGAAGCATTTTGTGGGTCTCAGGAAACTCTTTTAACAGCTTCTCCTGAAGAAGAAATATACGGGACGCAAATATAAGTAAGTGTTTAAAAATGTTTGGTGAAATGTGTTTTAATTATTGCTTGGGGGTTCGGAGGGTTTTTGTTGGAACACCAAAACATTCATCTGATCCCCCCCCCCCCGTCATAAATTATTTTCGAAGTTGTGGCAATTTTGGCTGATCCCTCCTTTCGTTTCTTCTGAATACCATAAGATCCCCCACCTCCACCCTCCCCCATAAATTTCTTTGGAAATTATGTCGAGGACAGTTATAGTTGAGAAAAGTTTGCCTTTTTTTTCAGCACGGTAGATAATAAATATATTTTATTTGATTAGAGGGAATTGGTTACTTTTGCAAAAGTCCTTATCCTTGTGGTATAAGAAAGAAATGCTGCTTCTTACATTTTAGATCCAAAGCTGATTTTGGTTAGTGCTAGAAATGCCGAAGAAATGAATTCAGAACTTCAATTTTAAGACATTTTGCCCATTTTTGTTATCCAGACAATTTACCGTGATGGCTGGTTTAATGGTGATGCTTTCAAATACGAATACAAATAGCTGGGTACTATGTCGAATGTATACACGACTGACCCAAAGCATAGTGTCTAAAATTGTATTCTAAGTTCATGCAGTTGTTAATTATTTTTGGTCATCAAACCTCAAAATATATTTCTGAGCACACACGCACTGCAATTCCAGTTTTCCCCTGCCGATATCAAGAAGCTTGTATTTTTCCAATTACGAATATGCTCAATATATAATATGACTAGTTGTAGCAAAATAGACTAAAAACCTAGATGAGCTCCAAATATGCAAAAAAGTGCTTCTATTTGGTATTAATAGTAGTTTGAATCGATGGTAACACATCCTTAATAGTCCCTAAGTGGTATTAATTGGTTTTCATTAAAGATAAAGCACTATAGAACAGTCTTCAAAAACTGATAGTTTCCGAGCACAAAAACGTTAAACGAATGGAAAAGAACCGGCATGAACAAACGGCAAATGATTAAACTAAACATTTATATATTTTGTAAGTAGCAAACATATTTTGAAATGAAAGCGTGTAAACACAAATCGAATGAGTCAAGGCTTAACAGATCCAATATTACTAAGCAATCAAGCTCAAATCGAATCACCTTATATGCAAATTAAGTACTTTAATTATAAAGGATGGCGGCGCGCGTTGCGTTTATATTTAGCACAGCAAATCTTAATCAGTAGAATTGCTTAGTCGCATTTTGAAATATGCAATTTAGGTCAGTCAAAGTTTCCACTTTGTGCAAAGTAACATTTTGTGATCTGAACACACCAAAAAACCACTAAAGAGCTATAGTTTTTCTTAATGGCGTTATACAACCGTTATATAATATGAAAGTGCAGACCTTGCGTGTGGGCGAGCCGATACAAGATTTTATTGAAAACAGTAATTAGTGACAAAAATGGTTTCTGCGTCTATATAATTCATCATCAACAACATTTTGTGCAGTTTAATTCGAACTAAATACTTTACATATAAAACATAACATCAAAAAGAATTCGTTACCATTATCCGATGTTTCTTCAAATTCAATTTAAGATTTATTATTTTCAATTTAATGCTGTACGGGGGAGCCCTTTAGGATATTGTTCCCTCCATATGAAGCATAGATTTCAGGGCCTGACTTGCTTACCTGTAAACCAAAAAAGTCGCCACATTTTCTGTAGACGATGTTAATTGTTCCATCCGACCACAGCACTTTCATGATATAAACCTAAAGATAAGAAAAAAGAAAACAAACAAAATAATAATTTACTTACCTTTAATGCTATACAAAACTTGTTTCTAGTATCATATAGTATGCAGCCAATATTGTTTAAAAGTTTGAATTTCAGTTATTTTTTTCAGTAGACCGCGATGGCAAAAATGTCGGAAAGGATGAACTGATTCCTTGCACCAGAAGAAACTTTCTTTAATTTAATTTGTCAACTGTAAGAATTCTTGCACTCTTTCTAGCAGTGCCGTTTCATTGGAACTTAATGTTATGATAAAAAGCGTTACCATAAAGAACAAAAACTGTACAAAAATTGGATCTTTTACACAAATTTGGAGAACAGCTGATATTTTTTTTCATTCTAATCGTTCTTATTACAAACAGGTTATAATTAATAAAACAAGAGAAACAATCAACTTACATAGTTCTTATTTGGAAATCGTCGCTTTTGAACTCCTTCGACAGTCAAGTATTTCACCCTTCGATCCATTGCGCCAGTTACACTATGATGAGAGAACGAAAGTCAACTGTAGCCAGCCTATTTTATCATGGGGTTAAATACACAAAATGCAATGCCTACGTTCTCATGACGTCAAACACATTATTAAACTTAATTGGCTAAAACTCCCTTTACTTTTGATGACCCGTGAAGTTAGGAGTGGGAAGCAATCACGATTCTAGACTATTCCTGGAACCCAAGAAGAAAAATGGGATTGGCATTTTCGTCAATCCTTTCAGGGTTTCTATCTTAAACCGTAACTGAATTTTGTGAGCCCAAAACCGTTATCAGTCGATTCAGCCGCCGGATTGATTAACCGCCTATACTGTTTCAATATCACTGTATATCAGGACACGGCATCTTTTCTTTGTTTTAAAAAAAGTACGTCAACATAGCAAATTTTACATTGTGTTGACAATGTTCTCAACCAAAACGTTTTTTGTTTATTTATATTCAATAAATCAATAAATAGATAAATAGAAGTATAGCATTTTCCTTTTAACCATACCGTCTCACGCAAGTTTTATTATATTCAACAAACACTATAAAATCACAACCTTCTAGTAAAAGTAAATGACTTGGAACCAAATGATTTCTAGTTTGGTATAACATTGTCGTCAGACTTTTGTAGATCTATTTCGGTTTTACAGTTTATGTATTAATCCCTGATACGTGTTACACTGCACGTAAAATCTAGGTCTGTTTCGTTTTTACAGTTTATGGATTAATTTCGAATAATGAAGCCTGATATGTTTTACACTGCACGCAAAATCCTACAAACATTAATTTATTTTCGTATAATCTAATGGGAATCTCGTTAAGCATTGTTTGTTTGGACGAGTAACAGGAATATCTAACCAAATTAATGCACTGATTAATTGGCTATGTTGAGTACATATGATTGCCAGTCGCCTATTAACAACTCCTAGAAAATTCAAGAAACGTTAGTGGGCGAAGCCTTATCGTACATAAAATTAAAAAAATGTCTGTAGTTTAAAACCTCAGCTCTAACTGCATCGATTTTGGAAACCTTTTCATTTTTGGGTTCTATTTAAACGAACTTGCGATATATATTGGTCGCATCACTGACAGATCACCACTGAATACCTGCTATACCCGCTTAGGCACCGTCCTTTTTAATGAGGTGGGATTTAAAGTTTTACAAACAAGTTGGCGTTATCAAACTATGTTATCGTCATCATTTATGTGTTTGTAAAAATGTGACAAAATTAAACCGTTTACTTAAGAAATGGATGCTCTGCACACGGGAATTTGGGACAGCAGGAGAGAAACTATTGAGTTGCACGAGGCGAAGCCGAGTAATTCTATAGCTTTTTGACTGCCCCCTAACTTTCCAAGTGCATCCACTGCTCGATACGGACGCATGCTAAGCATAGACCATTCATTTTAGAACATTTCCACTTTATTCAGTAAGAACAAAATGCTAATATAGAACAAGACATACTGTTCCATTCACCGACCTGGTTATCTTTGTAGCTCATTTTCAATAGCAAACTTTATGATCGTAGCATTCACTGAATAACTTCGTTTCCATTTGGAAACCTTTTCGAAACTACCTTCTTCAGCTTCTCGGATATCAGGCTTGCGTATGTTGCAAGTGGGCGTCTAACGAGCCAGTGATACTCGGATGCACACACAAGTCTTACAAAAAGTGCGCGAAAAATTGCCTTAAAGAAGCTAAGTAAAGCGAATTAACAGTATTCCCTTTTTTATTATTTTCTTTGAGATATGCTCATTCATTTCGAGATCGCGTCTTTATATGTAATTTGAGAACATAGCTGGCAATTTTTCGTTTGCTTTGGTATAGCATGAGTGTGCATCGTGCCACTTAAATGCTTCTTTCCTGCTCTCCCAACTTTCCGCTTGCATCCATAATTCGGTTGACGCACGCTAGGCATGGACCATTTTTTTAAAATAGAAAGAGCGGTACTTCAAAGTAAACTTATTTCAAATATACAGAGGAAATAGCGAATTCGCTTCAGGCTCCCATATTGCTGTGTCAGTACGCGCTACAATGTTTTGCAATTTATTTTGCAACGCCGAAACAAATTGCTGCGACCGCTGCAGAAAGTTGTGCTTCACGAGTTAAATATACTTTCCGTACTAATTTATTACAGCAACTTGTCTAGCAATGATTTCATTGTTTCAGGGTGTATGCTGCACATTGCAATGATGTGTACCATATCAAGACAAGTTGCACGAAAAATCGCTTCGTGTAGCTTGACCTGTAGTGGTTTAAGTTCACCCCGAAGGGATGCACGATGCATCAGTTTTTCCAAGGGCAAGAAATATTGTATGACCACTCCTCTTTCATGACATCCAAAAATATTTTCGGCGACATTCGATTCGAAATTACGTCAATGAGTAAATTTACTAAAAATAGCCCTTGGCCACTGCAGCGTTTCGCAAACACTTGGTGTTCAATTAGGTTGATCCGGCACGTTTCCTGCAAACCCATATGAAGCAAGGAATGTGCTACCGTCAAGTTTAGATTTTTTCTGAGTACTTAAGTAGCACATTTTCTTTCCACCTTTAACCAAGTCCATCATTCTCCATATATTAACATGAAGCAATGTTTGAATTTCGTCCATGAATCACTTGCCATTTTCACGTTTCTTGCAAAACAATACAAAACAAGGAAATATGCTACTCGGGTTGAGACCTTTTCTGAGTTCTTCATCTGCTTCATTCTCAACCAATCTGCTTCATTCTCCACATATCAACATGAAGCATTTATGGTTCATTTTAGACCACCAATCATTTATTTAGGTAAATTAAGACGTGGTCCAAACTCTAAGAATTGGAGGAACGATATCTTAAGTGTTGTGGAATGGACCAGAAAACATTTGTTGGGAACAAAATTAGTCAACTACAAAATGTTCAAGAGAGCGATTCCAACAACTTACAATTATGCATCCTTAACACTTATGAGTTTATGATACACCTGAATATAGAAACTGACTATACAAAGTTTATCCCGTTGCCATGTGATTCCATATTTTTAGCCGGGGAAGGGGTTATTTAGAGCCTCGCACGTGCTTTTCTGCCTTTAGACTAAATGCCTTACCGAAAACGTTTTAGCATAGTTAGTAGTAGTATGGTTTTAGCAACAGCACGTAACGCGATGATACAGCTGACATCAGTATTTACAAATTATCTTAAGAAACGTTTGCTATAAAAATGTTGAGCCATTTTTATAAGATAACCCTCTGAAAAAGTTTAGGTTTTTGACAGCCGTAAAAGAGGTGACGCTATAATAGCTTCATAGAAAGTTAACAAAGACAAATCCAAGAAGGCAGCAAAAAAAATATGTCCAAGATGGCGGCTTTTGCCATAGCAACACTTGTTGTCACAAACATTAACCGTTAGATGTTAATTACTTCCATGCCAATTTATTACACACTGCAACAATATTTTGCTAACTAGAAGCTTTGAAATGTACCATGAAGATATTTTAGTGAGGAACCAAATACCCTTACCCTTTCTGTATGCTTTCATGTTTCAAATATGGTAGTAATCATTATAATAATCATAGCAAATTGTAAATAATAATAACAATAATATTAAAAATAGCGTTTTCTTTAAAAATTTAAAATTCGTTTTGTCAGTAATGAATAATAAGTAATATTTTTGTGGGAATGGAATGTTTGGTAATAAGATGAGACGGCTCTTTTGTTTTTTATATTATTCTAATCGTTCTTTTACTACCTAGAATGCTCGTTTTGGGATATGAACAAAATTTACAGCAATTAAATAAAACTATATATGTAAATAGAACACACCTCAAGTGGGCGTAATGCTATACTACAACGTCTGTCAACGATGTTGCTTTAGAATCACTACTCAAGATTCAACTCACGTTTCACAAGTCCAGGCTTTCCAGGAGAGATGCGATATTATTTCAAGAACAGGACGTGACGTTTCCGTAACGTCTATGTACCTAAGATATTGCCGTAAATTTCACTGTAATCTCGCGATCCCTTTGGGTTTTCAAACTGCAAGTTCTTAAATATTTGCGCTCAACTGCGCATTTGCTTGTGTTCTTATTGGTGATTCAAATAGATTTCGTTAGATTTTCACCCCTTGGGGAACGAACTATCCCTCTCCCTCCCGATGTCATTACTTAGTTTGGAAATGTTCAAGTCACGTCTTCAGTTTAGTTTGGGTCAACGTATCAAGAAGAACCAGCGCAATGGATCATGGTAGTTTAAACACCTGATTAGGTGTATTGGCCATTGCAAAAGTACGTTTTAGAAAAAGTTATGAGTTATAAAGATGTGACAAGTTACAAAAGTTCCAGTTTAAAATGCATCAGCAATTTATTTATTTACTTTACTTATTTAGTTACAAGGTGCATAGAACAAAAAGCACTAAAATAGAGCAAATGAAACTGGCTAAACAAGTCTTTTTCGTGACAAATCTAAACTCATGGATATTGATTAAAAGATATGCCACCTAATAGCCGTGGCGGGATTTATCAGACTTAGTTTTAGGCAAAACAACAACAACTGAAATGACACCAAGCCTGAAGACTGGCTCACAGATTACGCAAATTCACTGGCAACATTTTTTTTGTTTATTCATTTCTCTTAATTGAACGGTTTTTAGCAGATCGGACATCTTCAATTTTTTCGGAAGAATGGGTACAATATAATCATTAATAATTTTCGCATTCAAATCTGAAACCTAGTCAGTCTATAGTAAGCACACTGTTTGTATTTCCAGTGAAACAAAAATAAAGAAATTGATCTACACTTTTCCCAATTATACTTCTTGATAACAAGCGTTTCGTGAGCTGCACAAAATTTAATCGAAACATACCAAAAATAAAAGAATAAATGAGCTCCATTAATAGACTAAAACATTAACCACTTCAAAGTGGTCAATTAAATAGCTTTGTCGTTTCCGGAAACCATAAATTTGGCTAAGAGCCGGTTTTCGGTATTTCTTCTATATTCTCACATTTAACAAAACTCAAAATTTTACAGAAGACGTGCTGTTTGTCATTTTTGCAAAATGTTTAGTTCTGTGTGCTTTTTTTCGGCCTCCATTCATGATCTTGCTCATAAACTTTGGATATTTATCTTCCACGTTCGGGTGCACTAGGGGTTAGACGTAACGTAAACGTTTTCCAATAAGAATTGTTTTTAGGGACATTCACTTCTTATGTTCAGTCCTGGAGACTTCTAAAAACATTCACATATATGTAGAATATGTAATTAAACAGGATTGCGCCCCTACTGTCTTCTTTATAATAACGATTTTATAAAAATCCGGGCTGGCAAAATTTAAAACACTTTTAAGAGCAGTTGCCTCTGAAGTCTTCAAAACAATTTAATTAACTTTTAACAAGTTTTGACCTCTAAATTTGCGTAAAACTTACAATGACTCGAGTGGACTCGCAAGTTCGTTGTCAAAGCAAATCATAACAGCTTGCATTTACCTTGCTCTAAAATTATGCTCGTTCTGTGCAAGTAAAGTGTTGTCAATACAGAAGCCCAATATCAATACATTTGAATAACAAAGGTAAAGATGAAGTGTGCGACGAGATGGAACAAGGTCACACCACCTTTCGTTTGTTGTTAACATTTCTTATGTCAGTGCCTATGCTTATCGGACAAATGTGAACTTAAAGCACGTTTCAAATCGCAAGTCACAACTTTAGGTTTACTCGCATGGACCAGTTTTGAGTCCGTTTGCCCAAGGTTCAACATTTTTAGGTTTATCGAGAGACATACAAGAAATACTGCAGATGATAAACATTATCTCATTATTAATAGTTATATTTATGCCGTAAAATGTTTACGTAACTAGTGTCATTTAGACAGGACAAAAAAGCAATACACTTCTTATTTTAGTGTCCTAAGTCAATTCACGTTCTTTGGCGGTTGGGCGCTTCGGCACTTTTGCTTTGAAATATCCGCTTTCTTGGTTACCCAAACTAATGACACGGAACTAAGGACTCTTAATTATGTTTTTCAGACAATTATAGACCTGACGTATTTTTAATTTGTCTTTGTCTCGGGTTAATCACAAACCGTATAATGCTTGAACTCGCGTACTCGGGCAATTAAGAATAACATTATTTGTTCTAAAAAATTTGTAATTTGGTGTCACAAAACAAATACACAAACACTTCACTCGTTTAGAATATCAATGTATGAGTAAATGGATTAGTTAGTTAGTTATGTTAAACCGCAATATATTCTGTAAAATTCTCCCAGAATTGCAGTCTTGTTGTATTATAATTATAGACTTCCTGAATAAACTCAAACATCAGGCATTTTGTAACATTAATTGTGTTCCTTGGCCGAAGTTATCTGAATATTATTTAAAAAGATGTGTGTACAACGTACGTTAAAAAACATTGGTTTCAGGTTCTTTCACATAGCTGAAACTTTACTTTTTTCATTTTACAAAATTATTGCACGTGTAGTGCACGTGCTTCGATGTAGCTAGGTTTACTCTATATTGGATTAACCACGTGATCATGTCATTATTCACGTAACATGTGCTTGTCACATGATTGGATCCAAAACAAGTAGCTGAAATGTTAAACGGAGCCAAAATAGTATCTGAATACACTACTTCGCTAATGCGAAATTTTGCTAGATCCATTCCTTTGTGGGGGTAAAAGTCGTTACTCGGTCAAATTCAGACTCCTTGAATTCATTCAACATAAACATCATATTTAGCCCCGAGGGCACAGACCTAGCAAAGTTTTTGTATTAGCGGCAAAGTGTTTTCCAAAGCGTCATTTTGCAAAGATAGTACTTTCGGCGAGTTTTTGCCAATAGAGCTAAGTTGACAATTGAATTAAAACTAGCAAAAGACAGAGGACATCCTAAATGATTTAGAACCATTTTTTGTACGTGTTTGCTGTAATGGTTTTTTATCATATTGCTTTGATTTCGTTTTCTTTTTAAAAAATGCTTCACTTCGTTAAATTTAAACGATTTTTTAAATTGTTTCAGTAAACACTAGCGTCCTTCTCCCAGACCTCTTTTTGGAAAAGGTGTGCATCCTTGAATTATTTTCCAAAAAAAAATTAACCTTTCAATTCCACAATTCAATTTAATTCAATTAAGTTACACACTGCCTGTTTAAGAGTAGGACCTTGCCTAGTAGTACCGATATAATTTCCTACAGAATACCAAACTGAAAAATTAGAGTTATAGGATTCTGTCAAAAAACTGAGAAAATGTATATTATTTCTGCGTGTTTCGTAATTGCTCTTCGATAGCCATTCAATATCTTTTTCTCAAGACCTTATCTATAGAAAAATGATTCAATTGACCTTTTAGCTTCTGCCGTTTTACCAATAATATGTAGTATTTATTTGCGCCTCTCTTCTTTATCTAACTTTTCTTCTTCCCTTCTATTAATCACCAACCCGGCTCGATTAGCTTTGCTACCATGCACCGGGTTGCTGAAACTTGATGTAAACTAATCAGCCAAATAAAAAGTATTGTTGTCGTTGTTGTAGTTCTGGTATAAAGTAACGTTCTTTCACAAAAAATTAACAGGACAAATTGTTTGAGCTTGAGTTGTCCTTCGATATGTCTTCCCAAGTAACATTCTTAAAAATGTTATCTCACCATACAACACCTACATAGTCTATCAGATCCATTAGTCTATCAGGCGTATTTTACTGGCAAATGGCCATGGCAAATGTTGAATATCACCAACAAGTATTTTTAGTGATGTATACTAGCAGTAATCCCAGATTATAAAGTGCGTTCGACATAATGGATCGTAAATGAAGTTGCTGTTGAAAAATCGAC